>CAUYRH010042177.1:0-21777 GCA_963574655.1 Perodicticus potto | reverse complement strand
GACCTTTGAGGCCATCAGATGCAATTTCGGTTCCTTGAGTCCTGGTGACTAGTGTTTTCCCAATATTTCTTATATTGAACATAGCAGGTGCCTTCACATCATACCAATCTTTCTTAGAAAATGGATCAACCACTTTCTTCTTGGCTCCCTTTTGCCGCCTTTTGTAAGGCGCTTGTTCTTGCCGACCGCCATGTTGGTGCTCAGGGGGCCAAAAGGCTCACTTCAAAAAATTTAAAGATTTGGGAGGTTGCAAATACAAGTATAGGAAGGCCATGCACTTTCTTAGTCCCCTTTTCTCCTTCTTATTCAGCAAGTATTTCTGTAGTACTGACTTCAATTGCTAAGGAAGCTAAGGTGAGTGAAATAGGCATTGCCCTGGAAAATTTCATAATCGGTTGTGGAATAGAGACATATTAGCAGATAACCTCAATTGACTATACTAAGTACTGTGGGGGGGGGGCAAAGAGAAGTAGGGTCACATACTCTGTCTCTGGAGCTGAGATGCTGGTAGATAGCAGTGAGAATACAGAATGATGCCAAGGGAAATCAGCATTTTTGCATGTTGAATGGTAAAGCATAACTATAGTCCAGAAAGAAGGAGGGAAAAGGAGGGAGAGAGGAGGAGAGGGGGGAGGCCAGGAGGAGAGAGGGTATTTTATGGGACCTCACCTAATGTGCATAATGCAATGGTACATTTCAAAACTATTGAAAATAGAGTGTGAATGTCTTACCACAACAGATAAGTAAGCAAGGTGATGGTTATGTTAATCAGTTTGATGTAAGGATTCCACACTGTATATCAAATCAGCACATTATACCCTATAAATGCATTAATGTACACAGTTATTATTTAACAAAAAATAGAAAACAAGAAATATTTGTATGGAAATATTTTAGTAGTATTGGCTCAGAAATTATAAAATCTCTTGTTTGAAGCTGTATCACTGCCTCATGTTATGATTTCAGCAACTTTTAGACTTTGTAACCCCAAAGGCTAATTTATATACTACATGTTCATAGGGCAACAAAAGTACTTTTTGAGTGCCCAGCAATTGCAGAGGTACTCCATACATATTTTTTTGTTATATTAATTCATCAATTCAGTCAAAAATATATATTGAACATCTGCTTACAGGGCCCTGATCTAATAAGATTAATGTCCTGATATAAAGTGACACTAAAGAGCTGGCACTCTCTGTCCCTCTCAGCCATGTGAGACACAATGAGAAGAGAGCCCTCACCAGAACCCAACCATGCTGACTCTCTGATCTTGTACTTTTAGCCATCTAAATAATAAATTTCTGTTGTTTAAGCTACCCTGTCTGTAGTATTTTATTATAATGGCTTAAGCAAAAAAAGCCCTAAAAAGTACATGTAAATATATATAGGTTACTCTAACAATTACATTGTTAATAAATGGATTATTAGGAAAGTTTTGAGATACACAAAAATCCAGAAACATAATATCCAAGTGCAAACAGAAGCAAAAGAAACCCTCCCAGTGGCTCGGTGCCTGTGGCTCAACTGGCTAAGGCGCCAGCCACGTATACCTGAGCTGGCGGGTTCGAATCCAGCCCAGGCCCGCCAAACAACAATGACGGTTGCAACCAAAAAATGGCCGAGCGTTGTGGCGGGCACCTGTAGTCCCAGCTACTTGGGAGGCAGTGGCAAGAGAGTCGCTTGAGCCCAGGAATTGGAGGTTGCTGTGAGCTGTGATGCCACAGCACTCTACCCAGGGTGACAGCTTGAGGCTCTGCCTCAAAAAAAAAAAAAAAAATAAGAAACCCTCCCAGCAACACCAATGAGCTGGGCAAGTTGAAATTTGCATGGGTGAATCAAAAAGGACACTGCTGACTGTGTTTCTTAGAAATGAAGTGATGGACCATAGCATGGTCTGTTTCAAAACTTCCATGGTGACCTATGTATTATGTAAATGTAATGCAAGGAGAACATGTAAAGTGGAGTGAAGAAAGTAGAAAAGAAGTCAAGGCTAGGAAACAGTGGGATGAGAGCCATCTTACAATGTTAACTAGGAAGTGTGGGTAGGCCCTCCTGGGGAATGTGACATTTGAGCACACACAGAGAGTTTGTCTTGTGAGCAGTTGGTAAGGAGCACCCAGGCAATGAGGACAGTCATCCTGAAGACCCTAAGGTGGCATAATTCCTGCTGTGTTTGAGGACCAGCAAAGGGGCAGTTTGCTGGAGGAGGGAGTGAGGTTGAAAATCAGTAGGCAGTAAGTTTGGAGAGGTGATAAGAGCAAGATCTTTTAAGTTTTTAAAGCAATTGTAGACTTTTGGTTTTACTTCAAGTGAAAAGAGGAAACGTAGGGTTTTGAGAAGGGTGATGAAGTGAAGGGCCTACTCTGACAGCTGTGTGAAGAACAGAATTTAGCAGGGGCCAGAGAGCAGCAACAATGCCAGTGAGAAACCTATTGCAATGATCTGGGCCAGAGAAGAAGGTGGTGCAGACCAGGGTGGGACAGTGGAGAAGCTGAGAGTGGTCAGTTTCTATATTTTGAAGGGAGAATCAGTAGTTTTTGCTTAATAATAGGATTTAAGGCATGAGACAGAGAATAGAATAACGAATAAATAATTTTAAGGTTTTGAGCCTGAGCAACGGGAAAAATGGAGATAGCACAAACTGAAAGAAAATGTTTGTCCCCTTTCATCTAACTTCCTGATAGTGAAATCAGTGATAAAATTCAGGTCATTGAAGAATATGAACAGAATATATTGAGAAAAATGGAAGGAAGATAAAGAAAAATTAGGGGAAATAACCATGTTTTAGTATTTAAAGTTAATTTTAGCTATTTTTTATCCTTTCTTACACTTGAACAGTCTTTAAAGTCTTGACCATGGCTGCAAGGAGAGTGATAAAATTCAAGTGACAACAATTTACAATAGAAAGCCTAATCAGAAATAGCATGAACGTCAATTTGTCTTTAAGGCATTGCTTGTAGTCTCCAGATATAAATATTTAATTCCTTCCAAATTGTATATGCAACATTATGTTAAGCTACTCTATAGAAACCTTCTCAGAAAATGTGTGATGCTATCTGAACACAATTAAATTAGTTTCATCCATTTTTCATCTGTGAAATAGCCCATGTAGGTATTTCAAAATGATTAATTTTTCCTATTTATTCACAAAGCCCTATTACTAATAGTTACTTTTTGTAATATATAATTTTCAGAATACTTCCAGCATTTAAATACATTGTATTTTTTTCCATTAGCATTATTACCAGATAAGATCCTGCAGGAAATATAGTAGAATCTCTATAAGTTGACCACCCAAGGGAACGTCATAAACCAGTCAAAGTATGGAGGTGGTCAACATGAGGAAGTAGGCGTACATGTGGTGCATGTCCGGTCTGTGAATGTCAACTGAAGGAGGAGGTCATTGTAGGGAGGTGGTCAACTATGGAGGTTTTATTGTGGATAGCACACTCAAAAAGAGTGACTGAAGAAGGTTTAATAAAGGGAATACTTACAAAGGTGTGGGCCGGGTTAAAGGGAATCAGCAAAGGGATATTGGAGTTGGGAGAGCTATTAGTGATTGAATTTTTGGGTTCCTCCCAAATGCATATGCTGGTCCCCCTGATCCCCCATTGTGATGATATTTGAAGATGGGGTTTCTGGGAGGTCACTAGTTTCAGATGAAGTAGGAAGCATGAAGCCCCTGTAGTGGAATTAGTGTCCTTATAAGAAGAGGAAGAAAGACTGGAACCTCCTTCTTCCACTTCAACCACGTGAGTACACATTTGCCCACCAGGAAGAAGACCTTCACTGGGACTCAAATCTGTTACCTTCTTGATCATGGATTTTCCAGCCATCAGAAATTTGAGAAATAAATGTCTATTGTTTAAGCCACCCATGCTCTGGGGTTTTGTTGTAACCACTGACATAACTAAATTAGGCTAAATAATACTAAGATCGATGTTACACCCCTTAAGTAAGATAAGTGCATGGTTTGGCAGGTACCAGGAGAGAGAGTTGTACACTTAAATGCAGCTGCATCTGCCTGAGCAGGTCATGAAGCAAAATTGATAGAGAAGCAAAGCCTGGAATAAAGCCAGCTTGACCAAACTGGTTTCACACATGCTAATGCTGTTTGCATTTCTCATTCGCGAAACACAGGAAAGCACCTTAGGAAAGGAAAGCTAATTAATGAAATTCCTAAAGGTCAGGCTCTAAGGGGACCTGGCAAGCCGTGGAGAGCAGAAGAACCAACGTGGAGGGACATACAGAGAAATCTAGCCAACGGGAAATTATAATTGGTAAGAGGGAAATTGATTCATATTGAGATAGAAAATAATATTAAGCATTTTGAGCCAACCATTTTGAGCCAATAACTCTCATGATGGCCCTAAGTAGATGCATTTTACAAATAAGATTTTTCTTGTTAGCTTATACTTATTTACAATTTTTTAGTAGATATTTTCAAAATTGAAAAAATAGGAATATTACAAAGAATATACCCTTTAACCAGAATCACGTATTGTTAATATTTTACTTCATTTACTTTAACATATGCTCTGTACCTCTTTCCCTCTCTTTAATGTATTTTATGTTGTATCATTCTCTTATAAGAGCATTGCTAGCCAAGGGAGTTGGCCCGAGTCCATGACTGCTACACTCTTCAGAGATCGCCATGCGCTGGTTGTGCACCAAATCTGAGGTGGGCATGGGACTTTCCTCCCACTTGATCTGCCAAGTAAAGCCTGCTTGTTTGTTCACAGTCAGGCCTGAAAGATCCCACACAGTATTCTGGCCAGGAGCTGGACTCTTCAATACTTTGCCACAAATTATAATTTCATGCACATCACTTTTTAATCCTTGATGTCATCTCTGTTTTAGCTTTAATTCTACAAATGAACACATGGAATGCTCACCATCAGTCCTTTCACAAAGTTTTTTTAGCACCTTCTGGGTCGGATAAAGCTCGTCCTCGAGTAGATTGCTCCGAAACAGCAAGTGTGCAATATCGCTGAGTCCTTGTATATTCAAACACGTTATTTTGTAGCATTGATACTTGAGAGGGTTTGACTGAATGTAGTATCTTTGGCCCATGCTTTTATGCTTTAACTTTCTTGAAAATGTTCCTCTACTTCTGCCTTTATTTGTACGTGGGTTTTAAGAAATTTGATGAAATTCTAATTCTGTTGTATTTGTAAGATATTCACCTCTTTGCCTCAGATCCAGAGGATTTCATTTTTAAATTCAAATAGCTTTTCAAGATAGATTGCCAGAGTTTATTACTTTGAGTGGATGGAAATGGTGCTCCACTTCAATATATGTAATCAGTTCTTTTATTTTTAGTATTTGTTTGATTATAGTTATAAATATTGACATGCTATTTTTTATTTTTTTAATCTTTTCTAAATAGGCTCCGATTGTACATGTCTTGGACTGTCTTACCTATGTTCCCATGCAAATAGTTTCTCTCTCATCTTTTTTACTTTAGTTAAAACATAATTTTCACTGTTCTAATAATTTTGTGTTTTCATGGAATGTCCTTTATTAAATTTCTAATTAAACCTATTTTTCCCTGATAATCTTTCCCTTTGGTCTTTATTTCTGTAAGCTGTTTTTTTACTTCGATTTCTTTCCTACGTCCATTAAATTTTTCTGTTTTTTCATCCTATTCTCTAATGCTGGTATTAGCTTTTCTACTAGGTTATTAAATATAAAATGCCTGATTTCCTTAACACCTAAGTTTGAGAGTTTGTATCTCTGACATTTCACTTTGATACTTCTTGTTTATTTTTACTGTGAAAGTTCATCTTAATTCTTTCAAGTATACATTTTGGTTTTCATTTGGTTTTCAGAGCACATTTTGTGAAATCATAGATAAGTCAAACATTCTTATTATTTTTGAATATTAGTTTGTCATGGAACCAATGACAAACAGACAGCTTGAAATATCAACAAAATGTTTGGGAAGGAGGTAGCTAATGAATGTATAGTACATTGGTGGCTTGAGAAGTTCTGCTCTGGTGATTTTAATGTGAAAATGAGCCACATGGGTGACCCAAGATCCAGGTGGCTAAGGATAAGCTAGCTGTGGTGGAAGCAAATTCAGCTCAACCTACATATGGATTAGCAAGATTTGACATTACTATTTCATCAATATTGAACCATTTGCAACAAACTGACAAGGTAAAGAAGCTGAATAGATGAATTAAATAAGTGTTAGAAGACATATAGTCTTGAAGTTTGAGTTTCTTTGCTGTCTCAACATAAAGGCAAACCATTTCTACCCATATTGTTATGTGTAATGAAAAGTGGATTCTTTTTGACAACTGGAAGAATTCAACACAGTAGTTGGATAAACATAAAGTGCTGAAACACAGCCCCAAATCAAATATTCATACAAAAAAGACAACGGTGTCTGTGTGGTGATCCGGTGCTGGTATTATCCATTACTGCTTCAGGAAACCTGGTCAATAGATCACAGTGGATGTCTGGTCAATAGATCACCATGAATGTCTACTTAATCAATTGGATGAAATGAGGATGAGTATGTTTGCAATTAACCAGCTGAGACTGATGAACAGAGATGGGCCAATTTTCAGACAATGAACAAGCAATACTGTTCAAACTACTGACCTTGGAAACTCTACCATCCATTGTATTCACCCACCAGTCCTTGCACAGTGGATGGACTGCTTTCGGACCTTGGACCACTTCTTGCAAGGACAACTATTCAATTCTCAAAAAGCTGTGAAAAGATCTTTTTAGATTTCATCACCACTCACTCTCTAGGCTTCTTTGCTGCTGTTATAAACAAGCTACCAGTAAGATGGCAAAACTATGTTGATAGTTTAGGCACATACTTTGATTAATTGTACTGCTTCTTCTTTAAGATATAATAAGCAAAACTCATGATTGAAAATAGGACATTTCAGACTTAATGACCTAATAATTTAAAGCATTTTTTCATGACCCGAAATCATGTCTTGGTATGGTTAATTTCTTTTAGATTTATTTTGTTTTTAAGGAGACAGTTTCATCAGCAAAATTTTTTCAGTCATGATTTTAATAGTAATTTAGCATTGATGTGATCTGCTGTTTAAAAAATGTTATTCATTTTGAATAGGATTCCTAGTTCAAGAGTGCCTTTTTCATTTTTTTTTTATTCTGTTCATTTTGTGTTTTGTTTTAAGAATGACATCATTGGAGTTGATGGAGAGAGGGTAGAGTTCATGTGTTTTCTTCATCTTTTTACTTCTGCAGGAAATTTTTCCTTATTTTTCTTGATTGCTTTGCTGCAACCCTTTCTTCTCTATATATCTCATTCTTTTGAAAAAGCAATGCTTCTGGAAGGCCGCCACTTCCAATCCAGCACATTTTCAAGCCCCTCTGGATAACCAGTGTTGTGTGTTGTGATCAAATAAATGTTGATGCATATTTATTATTTTGATATTCAATGTTGCAGTTTGTATTTTAGGAAATGATTTGGTCTGTGTTTCATCTCTATCCTCTGCTCTTCTCACTTTTTTCAATGGAGTCTGTTATTTCTTCTCTCCCCTTCCATTCCCACAGATCTGCAGTATAGGCAATTCTGCTGTAATTTCTCTTTCATTTTTGTGAAAGATTGTTTTTCTCTATCTTCCTTTGATATTTAAGACCTGGGTTACATTTGAATATTTATGCTGTTATTTATTTTATGATTTATTTGAAATGCTATGAGGGAGATTCAGAATCAGTGGCCACCATTTTTCTCTAACCCGAGTTGTCTCTATTTATCTGTATTTTGAACAAAAGTCACAACTTCGGGAGCAAACTTCAAAAAAATGTAATGTTATTTTTATATGATTATATAAATAATCACATAAAATTTTATTCTTAAGAATTCAGATTATGAAATGAGATTTATTGGTTCAAAGGCAAAAGAGTTTTTGCAGTAATATTGTAAAAGGGAACAACATTCTATAAAGTTTTCATAAACATAAAACAATTAAGTGATACAAGGCATTCCTTTTTCAAAAATTTTGGTAGTCTCAGATCATTAAGATATATGTGACACAAAGGTCATTTGCTACTTAGTATTGTGATGATTAAACATACATGGCATTAAGAAAAATGCTTAACCTCCAGTATGTACTTGCAAATTTCTCAGAAAATAGTAAGTACTACAATTTATCTGCTTTTTCTTTTGAGACGGAGTCTCATTATGTCACCCTTGGTAGAGTGCTGTGGCATCACAGCTCATAGCAACCTCAAACTCTTGGGCTCAAGTGATTCTCTTGCCTCAGCCTCTCAAGTAGCTGGGACTATAGGACGTCGCCACAACACCTGGCTATTTTTTTTTTTTTTTTTGTAGTTATCATTGTTGTTTGGCAGGCCTAGGCTGGGTTTAATCTCACTAGCTCTGATGTATGTGGCTGGTACCCTAGCCACTGAGCTATAGGCACCGAGCCAATTTATCTGCATTTCTTTTAAAGGTGTTGACTGCCATATTTGCTGTTTTGAATAAATTGACAGGGCAATTTAGTCATTCCACCAGTTTGATAGACATTTTAATGTAATTAACCAATTTGCTGAATATATCATTATAATTTAGAGTATTTAGAAGTCAGTAAGACCTAACTTTAATAACTGTCAAAAATTGAGTACAAGTTTAGAGAGTATGTGACCATATTGGAAAAAAAAAACAGATTAAATTTCAGATAAATTTCCACTATTGAATAGAATGAACTCAACTTGGCAGCTTGCTATTGCTGCAATTGAAAGAAATAGGAAAAACATAAAAATAAATTCTAGGGTGGTACCTGTGGCTCAAAGGAGTAGGTCGCTGGCCCCATATGCCGGAGGTTCACAACCTAGCCCAGACCAAACAAAAATAAATAAATAAAAATAAAAAATAAATTCTAAAAAGCATGTTTTTGAGGGATCTCAGAACTGTGAAAGCAGAGAAGTAGTTGGCATAAAGTTTCAAAGAGGGAAGAGATTTCCCCAAGTACACCGAACACTGCCTGCTCTTCTTTCTCTAGGTAATCAGAGAATTTGTCAAGTATGAACATAGGACAATAACTGAGTTATGTAAGAGGAGTCTAGTAGAGGGCTGAGATAGCAGAGAAGCTTTGATACTTCTGTGGTTTGACAGGTTGGATTTTAGAGTAGCATCAAATGAACAGTTGCTTCTCCAGTGACGGATTCTGATGTCATAAAGGAGAGTAGATTATTAGAAAAGTAAAAATGAAACTTCCTTTATGGTGCTTAAGAAACACAGTTCCATTAGAGGGAAAAGCCTGAATGAACCACAACATGGCTCCCATCTTTTAGACAACCAAAAATAGAGAGTGGGCTAAATATAGCTAACGTTCCAATCCAACCCAGACTCAACACTTAAATTAGTTTGCCTAACAGAGGAAAGGAATCACACCTGAAAAATTATTATAGAAACTTCATCTGCAATGTTATTTGTGATGTTTGTGATAAACTACTAGTAAAAGAGAATATGCTAACAGGCAAGAAAACATGATCAATAAGAAAAGGCAGGCCAGGCACGGTGGGTCACGCTTGTAATCCTGGCATTATGGGAGGCTGAAGAGGGAGCTTTGCTTGAGCTCAGGGGTCATTTGAGACCAGCCTGGGCAACATAGCAAAATGCCATCTCTCAAAAAAGAAAAGCAAGTGGAAGGACTGAATCACTGGTGATCCAAAGGCTCAGAGACTCAGAAATGGCATTATAAATATTCTGAAGGAAATAGAAGGAAGAACAGAAAATGCAACATAAGAGAAGAGTTAAGTCAATAAAAGTATACAAGCTAAAGCACAAAATTAAAAAACAAAGAAAAAGAAAATAGAGCATAGGAGAGATGTATTACAACATCTAAGGAAAAATGCAAATAATTCAAGTCTCAAAGAAGAAGACAGAGGCAGTGTACAGTATTAGAAAAATAATAGGCTAGTGTGGTCCCAGATACTGGGGAGGCTGAGGCAGGAGGATAGTTTATTTGAGCCCAGGAGTTGGGGGCTTCATTGAACCATGATTGTGCCTATGAAGAGCCATTACATTCCAGTCTGGGCAATATAGCACGACTTAGTCTCTGTTAAAAGAAAAAAAAAAGTCTGAAACTGGATAAGCTTTACAAGAGCATCAATAAGATCAACAGTTTACGTTTTCCTGTTAAAGCAAGAAAGCAAGGACCACAAGGAAAAAACAAATCAACATAGAATTCTATACTCAACCAAAATATTTTCAAAAACATAGGAAGAAATAAATACTAATGAGACAAAACTGAATTTGTTTATGGCAACCTTAGTTATCAGAAATACTAAGAAAGTTATTTAACTTGAAGGAAAATAATTCCAAGGAAGCACATAACCACAGAAGGAAGAGCTCTAAAAGGATCAAATGTAAATAGAATACACAAAAATCACCTGTACTATTAGAGACTTGTAATGAACAACTGTGAAATGTAACTTTAAAAATACTATTTACAATGGCATAAAATTATGAAATAATAAGGAGGGAATGTAGTAGATGTGTGAGACCTCTATATTGGGAGCATCAATATTGCTCAGAAGGTTCCATGTAGCTCAATAAATAGACAATATAATTGCTCTGTAGATTTATTGTTATTCTAATCTATATCCAATCATATTTCTTTCATTTTGGGGGAAAATAAAGTAATTGTAATATTTATATAGCTATTCAAAGATATATCATGTTGTTAGAATTATTTTTAAAGAACACATCTTACCAGGACATCATATAAAATTACTGTAGGTAACACAGTATGGGATGAACACAAGGATAAGTAAGTCAAGCAGTGGGAGGCACTAGAGATGGCAGATCTAGACCGACACCCATACATTGAGGAAAGAATGATCTTTTCATAACACCAGTGATATCTTCTTTCGGCACATAAAATTTAACTTGAAATTTATGACTGGAATGCATATAGTATCATTCATGTTCTTTCTCAGGCAACCAGCGAAGTTCAAGGCACATGTTGGAACTTGAATAAATAGTTGATGCATCAGTAACGATTAGCATGAAACTCATTACTAAGAAAATGTTGTTCAAATGTACAAATAGGATCAGCAATAAGATTGACCAGAGTTTAGGATCCTGGAAACTTCCTGTTTGAGATCTGGAGAAATATAAATGAGGGATGCTCCTACAGGTGCTTGGTATGTGACCCTAGAGTTAAATTTAAGGGAATTCACAACTGAGCTCTAGTTTGGAGATTTATAGTTCTGCCTTTATTGAGCCTATTGCAAAGCAGAATCCTTTATTTGTTGTTGGAGTGGACAGAGTAAAAAGAAGTGGAAGAGTGGTAGTCTTCTAATGTTACTTTTGTATTCCTCGGGTAACCTCATCAGATACAAAGATTGTTAAAATTTCTGTAGTTCCATTTTCCTCTAGTTGTCTACATAATCAATATAAATATTAGTATTTAATACTGTAGTGTGCATCTCCATTTCGATAACAGCATTCAAAATAGGTGGCTGAAGAAGTTTTTAATCTAAATTAGCATCAACATGAGAGATAGGAAGAAGTAATATGAATGAAATAATATTGAAATTGTGCCTTTTAATGAAGAATAGAAGGAACTTGGAAAAAGAAACAAAGCAAAAGTGTTAGAAGTCACCAAAAAGAAAAATAAAAAAATCCATTAACTTCTCCTCTTTTGTATCATGAAAAAATGGTGATTCAAGCTTATAATAAAAAGTATGGGTAATTTAAAATGGATAACTAGAAGGTTTTCCTATATATTGTGTGCTTTTTTTTAAATTTGGTTACCCTTTCTAAAACTTCTAGAATCAGTCACAGCCAAGGCAATGCTAATTTGCCAAATCTAAATTTTCAATTAAAATTGAAAGATTCAGCAATGTTTTCTAATTTAGGCCTCTTTTTGCTGCAAGTTGGCATTTTTTCTTATTAATTCCACTACTATGATTTTTGCCAATATTTTACTTCATACTTAATAATGACATAATAAGTGACTTTTTTTGCCTTAAAACCAATATGAAGTGTTAATGCCATTTGGCTGATGAGCTTGAAATTAACTTTGTTCAGAACATCTGGGTCCTTCTGTCATAGTGTGTGTGACAATGACTACAGTATTGTCAATCCTATTATAGCATCCCATGTCCTTAAATGTTGGAACTTTATAGAGGAATACTTCTATTATAGAAAGAAAAATATTGGCTTGACATTTCACCTTTATGTTCTGTATTGTATTACTTTTATAATTTTAAGTTCTATGTTAGCATATTCAGTCTTCATTATTTGTGGATTTTGTACTTGTAATTCATCCACTTGACACACAAAAATGACCGATGCCTGAGATGATAGATACTCCAGTTACCCTGATTTGATTATTTCACACTGTATGTGTATGTCAAAATATCACATGTACTCTATAAATATACATATATGTATATTGATATATTAATATATATATGTATTTAACTGTCATTTACCCAGAGAAATAAAAATTGAATCATTAAATGTATAGGTAACCCCCAAATCACTACTCAGGTCACCTTTGCTATGATTCATAGACATGGGCAGAGCAGTGAAAAATTTGAGTTGTTCAAAGCCCACATTCTAGCTAATGGAGAACGAGGCAAGGCAGCACTCTGTCTTCTTGTTTTAGCTCTCATGATATAAAAAAGTGTCCTTTTGCAGTGTATTTAGCGCCAAGTTTTATGGGTTGCTTTCGGTTTGTGACTTCACTGTTTAAGTTGGTCTCAGTCATAGTGCTAAAGTGATATTTATACTGTGATAGACAAGAAGCATGAGAAGGCTGTCATGCGCCTCACAAGGAGAAAATAGCGCTATTTGAAAAGGTTTGTTAAACAGGAGTGGAGGTGCTTTTAGTTTGAGTTCAATGTTAATGAGTCAACAACATGGCACATCTAGAAAAGGGAAGAGGAAATTCACCGACCTGTTCATGAACTTGCTTTGTAAAGTGCTAAAACTAACATCTGTAGTAGTACATGCCAAAGCTATACAAACAATGGGCTAAGTTTGTGGATTCATAAGATGAGAAGAAATAAGAAGCATAGTGGTCAACGGTATCGTGAGGCTGATAGCCAGATAAATTAGCAGTCATTTTATTCAGGATTAGGAAATGCTACACTACACCTAGTTCCAGGCTAGTGTTGCACAGTCTCACATTTTACAGGGTGGTACAGAATGAAAATGTTAAACTTGCAGGTGATGCATATTATGCAGATGAGGCATATTCTGCAGACAGGCGGCTGTGGAAGAATTTCTAACATCCTAAGTGTTATGCTAGAAAAAGTTTATGTGGAAAAGCAGGTTTTCTTGTAACTTACTATATAGATACTTTGGCAAACCAAATTATATGTATAATATGAATAGCATTTGGGGTGACCAAAGTGTTATGATTAGTCTTGAAGGAATGTAACCCTGTATTTTCCTAGGAGCAATTGCTCAGCATTCATTAACTCAGTGTTCACAGCAACTTTATAGAATATAACTACCACAAATAATAAGAATTAACTGTGCTTTTTCTGTATATGTGCATCGTCATCGTGTTTGAACATAGAATGCTGTATGAGAATACTCTGATGGCAAACATTTATCTTTAGCTTACAGTTTGGTTTTTTGTATGAGGAGACTTAGCTAACTGCTCTTTTCATTATTATACATTTGAGACTTGGCTCAAACCATCAATCTAGCCCTATGAGTGATTATTGTTACTAGTTTTCCAGAGTCCATACCTATGTATGTCCTTGTTTAATGTTTCCCTGTTTATAGAGTGTCACCAAAGAAGCTGCAAAATGCTTTACAAAACCTCTAAGACATTGCTGCCTGCTCATAAATAATGGAGCACTGAAGACACCCTTCTATCTGAGAAATTTTATAGTAGCTTGAGGTGGGTCTTTAACGTCAGCAATTAGATAGAACTGAATAATGATGCTGCAGTCTACTACCAATTTTTTATTGGAAAATAGTTCACTGGTTTTTAAGAAGACAAAGAATAAAATGAAGAAGAAATTTCTTCTAAAAGAGTAAAACAAAGTGTAACAATTTCCTACCTACATACTAAAAATATCTCAATAGTAGAAGGGTTCATTATTACCTTAAATTATGTTTAAAAATGACAATGGTAGTTGGATAGGATAATCAAAAGGAAGGTCTCAGAATTTAACTATTTTATTACAAAATATTTGTCCAAAAATATTAATATTTATTTATCAACTAATAGAGTAGTACTATTAGTTGATATAATATAGAGAAAGGATATAGATGAACCACAAGAACAGAAGAAATATTTTGCTTATTTGAGATCTGAAGTAGTAGTCAACCACTAGCACAGTATAAAGACTCATTCTCCAGTGAGCAGAAAAATGGTAACATTTGTTGACAGCAATGAATTTACATACATAATTTTATTTTCATTTCACAAATGTGTTGAGGTGGGTATCATTATCATCATTTTGTGCATATAGAAAACACTGCTCATTGAGTCTTGTTAACTCAGAAAAGTGAGCTGGAAATCAGATGGTGTATTCTCACCACCACGTCCCGCTCTATTTCGGGTGCATCACCTTGCTAAGTGAAGGGTTTCTCTTCCAACCCCTGCCTCCAGGATCAAGCCACAGCCACACAATATATAAAGCCTAGAATGCTTGATTTCTAAATTACTTTTATTATTATAAAATTCAGGCTTGTAAAAAGTGAAAATACCTATGAAAAGTTATGCAATTACCTACATTTGTTTATTTTTACTAAAATGGGTATCTTACATTCCATTTAACATATATGTCTATAATATCTTTTACTTAGACTTATATATATATATTTATATAAATTATATAGCACAATAAAAATGTGAAAATTGTATATAAATAAATATTCACATAATATATAATTCGAATTTTTAAGTATCATCAGTTATTCCTCTATAACAGTTATAATTACCTAAGTAGAATCTAATTATGATCATACCATAATTTATTTAACTAATTCCTATTATGGGTGGTCAAATATATTTTAAATTTTACTCCTTTAAATAATGTAGCAATCAACATTCTTCAATTATAATTTAGAACAGTACCAATAATTATTTCCCCCATGATGTTAAAACTAGCATCATTAATATGCACATTACTATTTTACTAAAGAAATACTATAGCTATTAATAAATATATATTTTTATTTTATAGCTATTTTACTAGTAGAACAAGTATCTTTTAATTTTAATTTCTATCTGTGTTTTTGTCACGGATATCATTAGCGAGTTTTACCTTGATTTACATGATCATTGACCAGTTCCTTTTAAAAGAATTATCATTAACTGTTGAAATATTAGCAGAAATAATAATAATAATAACCCTCATATATTGTTTACTGTGTTCCAGGCACAGTCCTAAGTGTTATATATGTATATTTATAATGACACGTTTAATCCTAAAAACCCTTTGACGTAACATTATCAGGTCATGTTAAGTCAATATATACTGACTAATCTAACCAGCAGCACCAAAATTTCAGGGACCTATAATAACAAGGAAATTTTATCTTTGGATAACATTGTATATGTATTGTGGACCAACATCAGCCCTGCTCTATCCCGTCTTCCTCATTGGACTCTGGATATAAGATTTTTCTCTACTGGGACTTTGCCAATCTTATAGCAAAGGGAAAAGAGAGAGAGAAGGCCTAACTACAAGATGAGTTTTAAAACTTATTTAAGTAGGTAGTACCCATTGCTTTTGTGCATATTGCTTTCATCAAAATAATCCAAATAGTCAATTATGTTTTAATGCGATGATATGTGTAATTATTTCATAAGGTGGAGGACCACAAATCACAGGATTGGTCCTGCTTTTGAAGGGAAATGGAAAGTGTTACCCTCATACAGGAGGGTGGCAAATATTAGGCAACAAATGTATAATTTCCTCACAAATTTTATAGGCAGTTAAGCTGAGATACAGAGAGTTTAAGTAATTTACCCATGTTCAGATATTTAATAAATGATGGAACTAGCATGCAAGGTCAAACACTCTGGTTTCAAAGACAGTGCTCTGGTTCAATGATAAGAGAGAAATTATATCCAGGAAAAATTCTATAGCCTCTCACAGTATTTTATAAATATAGCAAACTTGGACTCTTTTCATTAATAAATGCTAATCGTGGACTATCCCAAGTAAATGCTAATCTTGGAGTATCCCAACATGTGGTAAGCATAGAAGAAACATTGCATTATTGGGCAGTAATCGAAAGGTTTGGCAAGTGAGGAATACCAACCAAAGAAACACAGAGGTTCTGCTGTAAAACACATCATGTGATACTCTCCAAGAAATAATAAATTTCTAAGTTATTTTTGCTTCTTTGCTATATTTTGCTATATTTTGTAAATAAAACTTATTCATATTTGTAGTTTTTCACAAGATTGTCTCTAATATTTGTTCTACTTTAGCACATTTTAACTATCATTTGAAGTAATTAATATTCCTAAGGGAGGCCAAATGAGAGTTTTAAAGTTTTAGTGGCTAGAGTTATATCTAGTGATGCAATGGCAAGGTGAAGATCCAGTGCTAAAACACTCTAGAATTGATTAGTGTAACAATGAAATGGAACAAGATTCTTGACTTGAGATTATGTACCTATTATTTTGTTGCTTACTGAAGAAATTTATGAATGCACATGGGTATGTAGACTACAAAACCTTAGTAATTTTCAAATTGTTTGTTCATGTACTAGAAATCTGTAGGGGAATTTTGGTTTGTATGTATTTATAAGTTTGCCTATGAGACTCATTCATTGCTTTGGCAGAACTTTTCATTATAAGATTTCCACTTGTTTGCACCTAACCTTTGAAATCGAAAAACTTGAAAGTGAAACATATCAATAAATTCCCAAAGAAAAGTGATCTCAGAGTCTGAATTAAGCAGGAGACCTCCAAAAGAAAGACAACATAATAATATATATGTATATATATTTCATATTATTTGTGATGTGATTTGTGTCTAAAGGGTGGATGCTATTTTCATTTATTCAATTGGCAAAGATTAAAAAACATATGATCTGTCTGTAGTGTTCAGAAGAGTTTGGTCAAGTGAGCATTTTATATTGTTGGTGAGAATTTAAACTGACACATATTTTCTGAAAAAGTAATTTTAAATAATACAGTCATAAAGGATACCAGTCATTTACTTCAGGGAATTTATCCTTTTGAAACACCCATTGTCTTAATGAGTTGTCTCTACCAGCGTTATATCCAGCCTTAAAAACCTGAAGACAATAATGAAAGACTATTAAACTTTAGTTTGTCTCTGTGCAAGGACCTTACCCAGCATTTGAAAGAAAAATGGGTCTTCAAATAGTGTGTCTTGGGAAATTTCAATCATTCAATATTGAGTGTAAATAATAGTCTACAAAATTGTTCAATAGAGGATAATCACAATTTTAAAATTTGAAGGAATATATATTACATATGTGTGTATATATATATGAACTTGTTAACAGCAGTTGTGAGCTGTGTTATGAGAAAAAATTTTCCCCACGTACTCTGGAAAAAGTTGTAATGAGAAAACAGTGGTTAAACAAAATGAAACAAATTAAGATATTAATTTACCACTAGAATGTTGCTTCTTTGGAAGAGTACATTTTGTTGGCTGTGGTCAGGTTTGCCAAATATCTTTAGTAAATTATTTCTTTGTGTAGTTCACATAATATGGGTAAAATCTTGCCATTTGTATTATTAGAATTTATATTAATGAATCAATGCCAAATTAGAGAAAATTAATATGATCATTTTAATTGATCTTTAATTGATCATTTTAATTGTAGCAATCTCATTACAGATTCTTACATTTTCTTCTTGAGATGGAAGGTTGTATCACAGACAGATTGTAACTGCAGATAAGAGACAGATGACCTAGACAGATAGATAGGTAATAATAGGTAGGGAGGTAAGTAGATAGAATAAGTAAGCTGCAAGAATCCAAACAGAGTGAGTGTAGATGGGAAGATGGTTCTTCTTTCATCTTTCTTTATCCCTGAGTAATGTAGAAATTAGTAACGCATGCTTTGCTGGTATATTCATTGAGAAAACAATAATTTTGCCTCATAGTTATTTAAATGTGCTTATATTTTCCTGCCATTTCACATGTTATATATGCCAATTTTTTTGAGGGCAGGGCATCATAATTTCTTTCCCTTTCTTGCTTTTCCAAACTTCTAAATACATGGCACATGTAGTAATTCAACAAATGATAAATAATAAACTGCCAAATATTATTTATATTCATACAGAAATGAAATAAATACAGAAGATGAGAGGCAGATTTGGGAGTAGATTACTTGTGTTTGAATCCCAGTATTATTATGTGAACTAAAGAAAATTACTTAATTTCTGGATGCCTCTGTCATCTCAGATATAAAAATATGTGCAAAGTAATCCTACTCCTCTTTGAAGTTGTTAATGTTATGTGCGTTGATGCTTACAAAACACGGAGAATATGTCTGGAACATGGCACATTTTGCTATTATTATTTCAAGGCAATTTCCCTGCTAAGTAACTATAATGACTACAATGCATATCTATAGCTTTGAGGGATGCATCAACCCCTTCAAACCTGGGAATAATTTGTTGGCAGCCCTACTGTTTCCTGGAGGAATACAGATGATAATCGACATACGTAGAGCTGATCATCAAGAGACTTATAGACAGAGAGAAATGTGGGGTAAACAGAATTTATGTTGAAATAAAATTTATGAATGGTTTGGGATATCATTAAAAAGCTTTCAGAAGAGGAAGTTCTTACTGGGTACACAAAACAGCATGATGGTAAATATTTGTGGATCAGAATAAAAACAGGTCTTTCAATCTTGAGGGAGGACTTTCTGCAGTTAGTTTCACTTAATCGAACTCGTTTCTTCTAATTTAGATAATTGATAAAAATAATACTTTTGAAATACATATTATAACCTTTGAAGCAATTTACAGGTGACAACTTCTAACTGCTTTCCTCATTAATAATAATTATCAACAAACAGAAAATTAAAACAAAGTAAAATAGAATTACTTTGAGCATTCATTTGAGAAAGAATATTGAGAAAAATGAATATTGCATTACACTCTGGTATTTTTGTTAATATAGTTTTTTGTAATCTGCTTTTTGGGGTTAAATCTATTTGGTTAGAATATTCCCAAATACTTTGAACTCTTTTCATCCCTTTGTTTTCTAAAGGATCTTTTGTTAATATAGTTGATAATCTATGTATGATAATCTATGTATGTGAATACTACTGGGAAGAAGGTAGACTGTAGAAACCTTTAATTAGGCTACTTGGCTACTTTGGGTGCATCATTTATCCATTTTGGGAAAACTCACCGGGTATGAACTGTAGTAGAGCTGCTGTCTTCCTGTCTTCCCCACCGCTGATCAAAATCTATGGAAACAGGAGAGGAGGAGGAAGAGGAAGAACTGCTATCACCTCCATGTCTAAGTGGTTCAAGTTATTTCCTTTGAGTAGTTAAAGGGATATCAAATGGCAATTAAAAACTTCGGGAGCATATCAATTTGTAAATATGACTAAATGCTGGACCCAGCACGCAATGGAAGGAATTTTTAGAATTTTCTCCTTAGAAACCTTTCAAAACATTATTTCCCTCAAATGAAACAGCAGGAGGAGAAAGATACCTGATTTCTACACTGCCACCCTCTTTAGATTCTAAAGGGGCTAAATTTCAATATATACTCAGAGTCCAATGCATCTTTTCATATCCTGGAAATATATTCACTTACTCATCAATCCTTTGACTATTCAAATGATATTATCAAAGTACCCTGATTTCAGCTATTTTTCTCCATGACTTGTGATCCTATGTTAGCAAATGTCTGTCATTCATCACATCAGTGTTAGGAAATTTTCTGGTTCCCTGGGGAAACTCAGAGACTAGAATTCAGGATCCGTGAGCAGGTTATCACATCTAGTCTCTAGAATAGAGGTCAGGGAATGCTGGTTTTCAAAGGAAGCGGGGTGTTTGATGTTCTCCATAGCCTCCAACGTAAGTTCCTACCCTGTGTAGTCACGGTGAAACTTTTTGTGTTCTAGTATTTCACGTTGCTGTGCATTCAAGATTCCATGACACAGCTTTCATATAAACTGAGTGTGTGTCCTCCATGCCTGGATGTACCTCGGGACCCCTGTAGTCCAGTTGATTTTAGCCAAAACCTCACAGAGAAGTGAGACAAGCCTGCAGGCCATACTCTGCACAAATCTGCCTCATTTCATCTCCACCCCGGATCCCTTCTCTTTACTACTTTCTCTTATGTTTTTCTTTTGTATCCTTTCCATATTTAAAACCAACACAGTATTAACTTCACACTTTCTTGAGACAAATGCAGGCCTTCTCTTCATCTTTTCCTTCTGTTCTGTGCTGCGTGTCTCTCTGTTTAGGACTCACTTTCTTGGAATGCCTTGCATCACTGCCTCATGTCCTCCTGCCAGACAGTTAATATTACTGCCCTTCGTTTCCCCTCATGTGGCAGCAGCAAGGGTGCAATGTTAGTCCTTGCCACACGTGAGTGATGGTAGAGAAATGGGTTATGATGGAGCGAGTGTTATCAATTCCGAAGATACTTTAGACTATTCCGCTTTTCCCCAGATTGCTGTTTTCCCCCATACTATCTTCCTATGACAACTTTTCTTTGTGACAAACTTTTTTTTTTTCAGCTTCCAATGTTTAACATTGGAAGAATAAGAGTTGCCACGGGCCACACATTGAATACACACACACCAACGAAGGCTGATTAGCAAAAACAGCAAAAAATATAAATAATAATAATCTTCACAAAATCAGCATCTGGCCCCTCAGGCAGCAGGTTGGACACCCCTGCCTTAAGAGATTCAAATGTAGTTTGCTTTAAAGGTAGACCATTGTTAAGTGACAATGATTTATGTTATTCATGCTTTGATAATATGTCTGGTGTTTAAGAGTTTGAAGTAGTCTCAATCTTTAATGGACACTTGTGGTCGAACCACAATAAATAACAGGGCTTGAACCTGGGTTTTTTTTTAGTCTCTAGGCTCTAATTCAAGAAATTTCCTCTCCATACAACCAAGATAATCTTCAAATATCTTATGACTATGAAAAATTTCTTTTAAAATCTAAACTACTTTACTATTCCCTATCCAAGTACATTTCATTTCCTAGGTACATAACTTTTAGAAGTTTCCCGTATCCCGAGGCTACAGAGTAAAATAAAGAGAATTTTATCATGGTTTTGTTATATGTATTTTTAATGACTCATCCTATTATTTTTTAAAACAATATAACCTATGAGAAATTTATTTTCATCTTACACAAGCAAAGCTGAGGAGAAATAACTCACCTCAGGTCACAGAATGGATACCACGAAGCTGAGATTTGACTCAGTGCTGTTTATCTTCAAAACAAGAAGTTTTCTCTGCCTTATTTGCCAGAAGTGTTGAAAATTCTTTATGACAGTAAAAGTCTTTTCAGTTTCAATTCATTAACTTTGAAATCGCCCGATCCAGCAGGAAGCAGTTAGATCAAGTCTTCGCCCCTTTTCCCTAACAGCAGTTGGGGTTTCTACTCGGAGAGAGGGAATTGATGCAGGACATCTGGCACCCTAGCTAGCCAGCTCAGCGGAGCCGGTGGACCTGCCACCTCCTCCTTGGTGGTGTTGGTGCTGCGGCAACCAGCTGAAGAGCCAGTGGGCTGGATGACAGGCAAGGAGGGGGACCTACAACGCCCACCAGAGGCTCCAATAGCCAAAAAGGCTGGACAACTGCTGAGGAGACAC
>CAUYRH010042175.1:0-21331 GCA_963574655.1 Perodicticus potto | reverse complement strand
CAGGCGCCCGCCACAACGCCCGGCCATTTATTTTTGGTTGCAGCCGTCATTGTTGTTTGGCGGGCCCAGGCTGGATTCGAACCCGCCAGCTCAGGTGTACATGGCTGGCGCCTTAGCCCGTTGAGCCACAGGTGCCGAGCCGAGATCAACTGTTTCTAAAGTGTGGCCCATGAACCTTTAACTTGAGTATTCTTTAAAAAATGCAAATTCGGCTGGGTGCAGTGGCTCACATCTTGTAATCCTAGCACTCTGGGAGGCTGAGGCAGGTGGATTGCTTTAGCTCAGGAGTTTAAGACCAGCCTGAGTAAGATCGAGACCCTGTCTCTACTAAAAATAGAACAACTAGTCAGGTATTGTGGTGGGTGCCTATAGTTCCAGCTACTTGGGAAGCTGAGGCAAGAGGATCATTTGAGCCCAGGAGTTTGAGGTTGCTGTGAGCTGTGATGCAATGGCACTCTATCCAGGGTGACAAAGTGAAACTCTGTCTCAAAAACAAAAAAGTACAAATTCTTGGGCATCAAAGCTCCAGGGTGGGACCCAGGAATATGTATTTTTGATTCTCCTCCAGGGATTCTGATGGCCAGTGAAATTTGAAAATTCCCAGTGTGGAAGCCATGGAAGTTGGACCCAGTAGCTACTTTGGTGGCCTCTAGCAGGATACTGGTCCTCTTTAGGCATCACTTTTGTTTTTTATAACAAGAATGGCCTCCTTACAGGGCTGCTAAAAGTGAAATAATGTGAAAGCTCTTAAAATCGAATAAGCCCTGTGTAAACATCTAAGGAATACACATCTATCCTCTTTCTCTCTGCCAAACAGCATTTTCTCTGATGATAAGAAATGTAAACCAAGGCACAGTGCAATATATTTTTAAGAGTTCATTTGCACAGACAACAATTCATGAATTGGGCAGCTCCAAATCAGAAATGGTCTGGATCCTCTTACGTCTTAGACCATGTCTTCCCAGGATATGCTGCTACATGTGCCTTTTTGAGCCTCTTTGAGGTTCCACGGGAAGAGCATAGGGCTGGGAATGGAACATGAGGAGTCCTGTCGGGGACCTCACTACTGATTTACTCTGTGGCTTCAAGTGGCCTAAATTCAGCCGTGAAATGAAGAAGACAACCTGGCCCTCACAAGGCTCTTCTGCCTCATCTCTACTGGGAACAGCCTGCCATTGATCCCACTGGGTTGTTTGGGTTGTTTTAAGGCTTGGGCAATATGTGCATAGATGTGCAGGGGTCTTGAAAATGGTGAAATATTGTTAACTTTTATTTTATTTATTTATTTATTTATTTGTGGTTTTTGGCTGGGGCTGGGTTTGAACCCGCCACCTCGGGCGCATGGGGCCGGTGCTCTACTCCTTTGAGCCACAGGTGCTGCCTCTATTTTATTTTTTAAAGGCAGAGTCTTACTCTGTTGCCTGGGCTGGAGTGCAGTGGCATCATCATAACTCACTGTAGCCTTGAACTCCTGGGCTCATATGGGCCTCCTGCTTCAGCCTCTCAGTAGTTGGGGCTACAGCCATGTGCCACAATGCCCAGCTAATATTTTTTATTTTTGAGACAGGGTCTCACTCTCACCCTGGATAGAGTGCCATGGCATCATAGCTCATAGAAACCTCAAACTCTTGGGCTCAAACAATCCTCTTGCCTTAGCTTCCTGAGTAGCTGGGACTATAGGTGCCCACCACAATGCCTGGCTAGTTTTTCTATTTTTAATAAGGACAGAGTCTTATATTTATTTGCTCAAGCTGGCCAGCTAATGTTTTTGTTGTTCGCAGAGACTGGGTCTTGCTATTGCACAGCCTGGTTCAAACTCCTGGCCTCAAGCAGTCCTCCTGCCTTGGCTCCCCAAAGTGCTGAGATTACAGGCCTGAGCCACCACACCTGACCATTAGTGCCCTTTCTTGAACTTTAAAAAAAAAAAGGGACTCTGGACTTGCCCTTTGAGAGGAGATTAAAAAGGACTTTCCTCTTCTCCCTTCTAACCTCTCTGTGAAGTGCAGCCTGAGGTTAGGGGCCACGCCCTCCAGGTAGAGGGCTGGGCACTTTGCCTTTATAGTCAGCTTGTTCTGTATAAGCTCTGTCCTGGCTGCATAAGCTTCTCTCAGAGGTCTGGCTTCCAGAGCACCCCCTTCGCCAGTAAAGAGAGGAGGGAACCATTTGCTAATCTTTTGAGCTGGGTCCTTCTGCAGCTTCAGGATTCCTGTGGAGCATTATTGTTCCCTTTGGTTTCAAGAGGCTCACAGCTTGCTACAGAAGGGCCTTTTGCCAAGGAGTGGCAAGATGAAACCATTTTTTTTTTTTGTTTTGGACGCAGAGTCTCTGTCACCATGGGTGGAATGCAATGGCATCATAGCTCATAGCAACCTCAAACTCTCGGGCTTGAGTAATCCTCTTGCCTCAGCCTCCCAAGTTGCTGGGACTCACTGTGCCTGGCTAGTTTTTCTATTTTTAGTAGAGACAAGGTCTTGCTCTTACTCAGGCTGGTCTTTAACTACTGTACGCAAGCAATCTACCTCCTGGGCCTACCAGAGTGCCAGGATTACTGGCATGAGCCACCACACCCGGCTGAGCCTTTATGTCTGTATGTGCCTAGGATGGTTCCTCTCTTGAGTGTAGGAAAGTGGCCATGGCAGCACAGTACAGAAATGATTTAGTCCCCACCCTCAGGAGAAACAAGGCTGGGAGTGAGAAGTTTTCTCCTAAGGGCCTTGTGGTCCTGGCCTTACCAAGTTCTCTCCTAGCCTCACAAGTGGCAGTGATCAATGGTAATGAATGCAGATTGATGGGGCTTGGATGCTTTGAAGATGTTACAGCCCTTAGGAAGGTGTAGTTCCCCTCTTTCTCTGGAAGGAGAGTTCCCCCTTTATTTGTCCTAGGGATGACTTAACCTGTATTCTCATGCTACTTTACAAAAATCTATGGCTTTTTTAGGAAGCCCTGATCCTGGGCCAGAGCTCTGTCCCTCGCAAGTAACCCACACGAGCCCCTGGCCATCTAGTCTTTGCCTCTGCTGTATTCTTTCCATGAATCCTACTTGTTCTGCATTGCACCCCCTCTAGCCAACCTCCCTGTGTCTCCCCAGGTGACAGTAGGCAGTGTGACAAATGGGAACCAGTGGATGAAGGCTCTCCTGTCCCTGGCCTGTCAGATGGTTTCTTTTTGAGACAACACACCACAGCCTTTATTTTATTTATTGAACAAATATTCACCGAGCATCAACTCTGCACCAAGCAACATTTTGAACAGTGAGGAGGAAGCAATGAATAGGAAAGAGAAGGCCCTTATTCTGATAGAGTTCACATTGGAGGGAAGAGAGGTTAGACTGTAAGCCAGTCACTCCAGGAGTGAGTAATGGTAGAAATGTCAGGCCAGTGAAGAGGGGGAGTGACTTCTGAACAGGATATTGGGAGCTGTTTTTGTGTAAGTAGGTCCCTGGGTAACTCCCTAAACAAGGCTAGATGTTGCTCTCTTGGGGTGATGTTAGATGTGGGTGACTAATAGTTTTTTTGATGCAAGCTTTGGATTTCTGTTTCCTTCTAGACTTCTCTCTTGAGATCACGAGGCAGGGTTAGTTAACTTATGAACTTGGCTTCTTAGGAAAAGCTACATGTGGCCCACCCTATCTCTTTTTGGAGGTGCACACCCAAGTGAGAAGACCTGGGTCTTGCCCGTGGCAGCCCTTTTTTTTTTTGCAGTTTTTGGCCAGGGCTGGGTTTGAACCCACCACCTCTGGCCTATGGGGCCAGCGCCCTACTCCTTTGAGCCACAGGCACCGCCCTCATGGCAGTCCTTGAAGCAACAACTCTTCCAGGCAGTAAGTAATTGGCCAGGTCTGAGTTTCATGCCTAAAAGTAGACTGGAAGGGCTGTCACCAAGAAAGTCTGTCTAGACTTAGAAGAAAGCATGAGAGGCTTAGGAGCATTGATTATTATGAACTCCACTTTTAGGAATGGCAGCATGTTGCCTTACAGACAAAGGAGACAGTTCTTCTTCTCCTTTGGGCTGTTTTATCTGTGAAAGGGCAGGGAGTGGTGAATTTGAGCCTGGGGAATAACACACAGGCCCATAGAATCCATGTGCTGGCTGTTGAGTGCTGGCATCTGGGACAGAGTTGGTGAGAAATGCCAAAGCATTTGAATGGAGCTTTGCATGTTGCCTACTTTTCAAATGTGAAAAATTTAGAGTAAATGAGGTTTGCATGATGTGACCTTGGCTGGTCGGGTGGTTTGAAAGACACCCACTCATTTTCCCTGTTTCCTAACTGAGTCATGGGGAAGGTCTGAGAGCTCGTGGCCAGTAGCTGTCAGCGCAGTCAGCCAAACCTTTGGATGTTGAAGCCAACAGTGATTTGCACTCTCACTGAAAGGGGAGGTAGAGGAGGCTGTAGTTTTTGCTGCTCTCAAAAGTAGACCTGGACTAACTTTTTGTGAAGTTCACCAAGAGGACAATGTCAAGGAAAATGCCCAACCCTTGAAAGAAGGGATGTATTATATACCACAGAGGCTCCCGAGCTGGCAACTGAATGGAAGCATGGATTCTAGGCTCAGCTGAAGAATAAAGCCTTTTATCAGCATTGCTTTTTTTTTTTTTTTAAATCAGAAAAGTTTCCCTGTAGAGCTCATTCCCCTCCCCTAAACTTAGCATCTTGTCTTTTTACAGCCTAGGTTATCTCTGCTCTTCAGCTACCTTGCACCCCCCAAAGATGAGGAGGAAACCCAACACCAAGGCTGTAGGTCAAGATCCAGGTATACTAGATAGACTATAAGCTGGGTGAGAGAGCGCTGTTTGCCTTGCCTCTGTCTCCTCCCTTACTTTTTAGTAGGGTACTTAGTATGCAGAAATGTTTGATAGTGAGTGTAGATTTGAGGGTGGGACGTTCCAATGATTTCTATGCCCAATCTTGTGGAACCCCAAAATGGGAGGTCTTCATGGTGTTGGGGCTTCCTTGTGTCATTCTGCCTTGCATCTATTTTCTTTAGGTGGTACACTCTTTAGGTAGTTCTTTCTTTATGTGGCAAACTGCTGCTGTGCCCAACATGTGTACTGTGTCCTAGATACTGAACTACTCAAGTTACGCTTGAGCTGCACAGTTCTAAGGGTCATAGTTTTTTGGTTTTTTTTTTTGTGGTTTTTGGCCGGGGCTGGGTTTGAACCTGCCACCTCTGGCATATGGGGCCGGCACCTTACTCCTTTGAGACACAGGCGCCGCCCTAAGAGTCATTTTATTTTTAAATTTTTATTTATTTTTTCTTTTTCTTTTTTTTTTAACTTAATATAAGGGTACAGATATTTAGATTACATTGTTTACACTTCTAAGGTAAAGTTCAAGTTGTAGTTGAGCTCTTTACCCAGGGGGCATCCTAAACAGCCTCACATTGTACACATTAGGTGAGATCTCACCAATTGCCCTCCCTCATCCTCCTTCCCCCTTTTTTTTTACCCTCCCCCTTGCTAGACTATATTTCTGTTTTTTCTTTTGTGTGAGCATGTCGTTGTTTATATATTGGTTTCATATTAGTATTGAGGCCGGGCGTGGTGGCTCACGCCTGTAATCCCAGCGCTGTGGGAGGCCGAGGTGGGTGGATTTCCAGTGCTCACAGTTCGAGACCAGCATAAGCATGAGTGAGCCAGAGTAAAAGACCCCGTCTCTACCACCAGGAAAGAAGACCACCTGGCGTTGTGGTGGGCGCCTGTAATCCCAGCTACTTGGGAGGCAACTGGCACGAGGAATCACTACAAGCAAGGACAATGTAAAACAAACAAACAAACAAAAAAAAAAAAAAAAAAAACAAGGAAACTAAGGAGAGTGCAAGCCAACTGAAATTAAAAGCAAAATAAAAAAAAAAAAAACCCTCATATTAGTATTGAGTACATTGGATATTTTTTTCCCAATCTTGAGAAACTTTACTAAGAAGAATATGTTTCAACTCTATCTAGGTAAACACAAAAGAAGTAAAGTCTCCGTTGTTTCTTATGGCTAAATAGTACTATTATTCCATATATATATATATATATATTACATATATATATATATATATATATATATACATATATATATGCCACAGTTTATTAATCCATTCCTGGGTTGATGGGCACTTAGTTTGCTTCCATGTCTTAGCAATTGTGAATTGAGCTGCAGTAAACATTCTAGTAAGAATCATTTCTTTATTCAGAAAATATTCCCCATGTGCCATCTCTGTTCTCAGCATTATGCCAGATGCAGTGTTGGGAAAGGTCACTCAGGGAACTGTTAGTCAATGTCCCTGTCCTCAAAGTGCTGTCTGGTCAGAGAGAAAACATACTACACTTAAAGAAGCAAAACAAAACTAAGTGTTACATAAGAATGAGAAGCCCACAGGGTGTAACAAACTATGTGGTAAGTAAAGATGATAGCTGAGGATGTCTCTCCCCAGTTGCTTCCACCGACAGTTTGATGGCATTGGGACTGTGGAACTGAACATATAAAGCTGGAGGAATTGTCAAGTCTGAGAGGGCAGTTGCTCTTCTGTGGCATTCACCTTGTCCGTCAAGGACTTTGAGGTCAGACAGCCATGGGTTTCTATCATTAGAAGCTGGATGACCATGGGCAGAATACAGAGGTTTTCTTACCTGTAAAAATCAAACCAGAGATGATGGTACCAACTTTAGGGAGTTGTTGTGAGGGCTTAAATGGAAAGTTCTGTGAAAAATTCTTTAGCGTACTACTTAGTACATGGTAGGTCTTAGTACAGTGGTTCTCAACCTTCCTAATGTCATGACCCACAGGTTGAGAACCGCTGTCCTAGTACATATTAGTTTCTTTCCTTCTAATTTGCACACCATGTTAGATCAGAGCCTTTGGTCTAATGAATCAGAGCACAGACTCTACTGCAGATAGCCTGGGCTTGAAGTCCAACTTCATTATTTACTGTTATGTGACCTTGGGCAAGTTACTGAAATTCTGGTTCCCTCAACTTTTTTTTTTTGGAGACAGAGTCTCAAGCTGTCACCCTGGGTAGTGTGCCATGGCTCACAGCAACTTCAAACTCTTGGGTGTAAGCGATTCTCTTGCCTCAGCCTCACAAGTAGCTGGGACTACAGGTGCCCACCACAGTACCCGGCTATTTTTTTTTTTGTTGCAGTTGTCATTATTGTTTTAGCTGGCCCGGGCCAGGTTCCAACCTGCCAGCCTGGGTGTATGTGGCTGGTGCCCTACCATTGAGCTATGGGCGCTGCCAGATTTCCTCGACTTCAAGATGGGGGTTGGCTGGGCTCATTGGCTCATGCCAGGAATCCTAGCACTTTGGGAGGACCCCCTGACCTCAGGAGTTTGCCTACTTGAACAAGACCAAGACCACAATGCTACTAAAAATAGAAAAATTAGCTGGGTGTCGGGGCAGGTACCTATAGCCCCAGCTACTCGGGAGGCTGAAGCAAGAGGATTACTTGAGCCTAGGAATTTGAGGTTGCTGTAAGGTAAGTCAATGTCATGGCACTCTACATTCTACCTGTGGTAACAGAGAAAGACTCTGTCTCAACAACAAAAAAATGGGACTAAAAGAATATATATATTTATATAGTGCTTAGGACAGTGTCTGTTGTATGGTATACACAATGTATTGACAGTTGTTACATTGTTTAAAATTTCAAAATATTAAGGGGATACAAATTTTTTTGTTACATGGATAGCTTTTATAATGCTTAAGTCAAGGCAATTAGCGTGCCCATCACCTGAATAGTGTTCATTATACACAACAGATAGGTTTTTAACCCCCTCCTCCTTCCCTTGCCCTCCTTCTTGATTTCCAATGACTTTTACTTCCTCTGTGCCCATGTGTACCCATCAGTTAATTCCAACTTATTAGAGAGTACATGTGGTGTTTGCTTTTTCATTCCTGAGATATTTCATTTAGGAGAATGGTCTTCAGTCCTACCCATATTTCTGCAAAGGACATTAATCCATTTTTTTATGGCTGAGTAATACTCCATGGTGTCCCTATGCCCCATTTTGTTAATCCACTCGTGAGTTGATGGGCTCTTGGATTGATTCCCCATTTTTGCAATTGTGAATTGTGCTGCAATAAACATTTGAATGCAGGTGTCTTTTTGATAAAATGACTTTTTGTTGTTCCTATTACTGTCTTCCATAGGCATCAATGATTATAGGCTGTCCAGATTTTAGCAGTGTGGCTTCCTGTATTTCCCTAACCACTTTCCCCCCAAAGGACTGAGGAAAGCAAAGAGTGGAGGTAGTATGAGCCACCAGCATAATCACAGCTTTGAGGACAAACTGTGAGTGGGGAGGGAGCTCTAAGGAAGTCTGGAGTTGACCTGCTGTGACCCCGCTTTCTAAGTTCTTAGAGACGTCTAAGCATAACCCGTAAATCCATAAACCCCTTTTATGGGTGATTTTCCCCCAAATCAATGGGTCATTTTTGTTCCTAAAGGCCTGCTGCCTCCTAATCCTGAATTGGCCAAGTGCTTTGATTCAGAGATTTCAAAAATACAGTCATACCAGCAGTCTTTGCGTGCACATTGCTGCTTACCATGGCATTTTCCTTGGAGCTCTTTGGCATTCCTGGGTGGCAGGGGGTTCGTTCTCATGATTAAACTCAAGCTGTAGGCTTCAGTTCTTCAGTGTTTCAGGGACCCAGCAGCCACCTCGGTCTTTCCTTGCGTTTTTCTGAGACGTCCACCCATCAGAGGCCCACCTTCCCCCATACCCGGTTGAGCCTCCTCCACAGGTCTGAAGGCAGCTTACTTTGCAGAGTATCTTCACCCTTACATCTGCGACCCTGGAGCCCTTGTTTGTGTTCAGTTTTGCCCAGATCAGTTATTCACTAGCAGGTGAAAACATTTAAGTGACACTGGCCAAGGGATAGTATGAGATATTTATAGCACCAGAATTATGGACTGGAATATGCAGACTTCCCTAAATAGCACCGTCTTTGTGATGTTTCCATGTACACACCAGTGCCTAGGGATGGGCAATGAGTATGGAAATCACTTCTGTGGAATTCCCAGTGTGAAGGCGGTCCTGGGAAACAAGCTTTAGTGGTGGTCTTCCCACTGGTGGCTGTGCTGTCCATGCATGAGACACCGGTGACAAGCATGCAGCCCCAGGAGTGTGTGGACATGTTTTTGTGTGGAATACAAATCAGGCATGCTGTATTTTAGTATCCATAAATTCTGTATGTGCCTAAGTGACCGGTTTACATGGTAACATTTCCTTATCTTTATCTATGCAGCTGAAGTTTTCCTCAATCGTCCTACTCAGTGAACTTAGCTTCAATTTAATTTTTAAGTCATAAGATCATTATTAGTGTACATAGATACATGCATTTACCTAGTCATCACATCAGGTCAAATAGCCTTTAGGGAGGAAGGCATAATACTTCGCGCTTTAAGATTAGTCATTTGAGAACTTGGGCCCTGCAGAATGGCTCCCGCCAAGAAGGGTGGCGAGAAGAAGAAGGGCTGGTCTGCCATCAACGAGGTGGTGACTCAAGAATATACTATCAATATTCACAAGCTCATCCATGGGGTGAGCTTCAAGAAGCGTGCCCCTTGGGCACTCAAAGAGATCCAGAAATTTGCCATGAAAGAGATGGGAACTCCAGATGTGCGCATTGATATCAGGCTTAACAAAGCTGTCTGGGCCAAAGGCATAAGAAATGTCCCATACTATATCCGTGTGCGGTATCCAGAAAACACGATGAAGATGAAGATTCTCCAAACAAGCTCTATACTTTGGTTGACTATGTACCTGTTACTACTTTCAAAAATCTACGGACAGTCAACATGGATGAGAACTAACTGGTGATTGTCAGACACAACAAATAAAATTTATAAAATCACCAAAAAAAAAAAAAAAAAAAGATTAGTCATTTGAGTCCAGGTACAGTGGCTTGCACCTGTAATCTCAACACTTTGGGAGGCGGAGGCGGGAGGACTGCTTGAGGCCAGGAGTTTGAGACCACCCTGGGATGCTTTGTAGAGCCCATCTCTACAAAAATAATAAGAAAAAGAAAAATTAGCTGGGTGTGGTGGCACTTGCCTGTACTCTCAACTGTTTGGGAGGTTGAGGCAAGAGGGTCACCTGAGCCTAGGAGTTCAATGCTGATCACAAGGCCACTGCACTCCAGCCTGGACAAAGAGCAAGATCCTGTCTCTAAAAAAAAAAAAAAGAAAAGAAAAGAAAGAAGAAAAAGATCAATTATTTCTGTTGATGGGTTTTCAGCAATCTGCCATGTGGAAGTCTAGATTGAATCCAGTTTATCTTTTACATGGCTCTGATTTTAAAAGGACCCTCAACCATACTTTTCCAGATAACAAACTTTCTCTGAGAACCGTGTCTAGATAAATTTCCAACCACGCCTTTCCACAGATCTGGGGGCATGTGACAAATGTGCGGTGGGAGCGATGCTTTCCTGACATGCCAGTGACCTGCGGCTCAGCTAGTCGGTGCCCATGTATTGATTAGGCACCAGCAACTTTAGACTAGAAAGTGTCAGAAAAGTGGAAGGAAATCAAAGGATTAGAGGAGGTCGGGGCAAGGATCTCACACATAATGAGGATCATCAAGGAAAGCTCTGCAAAAGAACTGACACCCCCATGGGCTCTGAAAGATTAAAAGGGGGGGACTTCGACTAAAGGCATAGATGACAGGTGGGAAGGTTGTAATCACAACCCATCCAGTCTGGCTGGAGTACAAGGATTGTGTAGGAACACGGGAGAGATGGGACTGGATAGGTTGAAACTGGTGAGGAAGACCAAGGTCAGCAGCCGAGGGGGTTGGGCTTGCTTCCTTCTCGGAGAGGACGGACTCCGTGAAGGCCTCCGTGCAGGGAGTGCATCATCCACGCGGCGCGCCCAGGAACAGACCTGAGTCCATTCATTGTATGGCCCTGTGGGAGAAGAGTTCACAGATGCCTGGGAGTGAGGGAAAAAGGGATGGGGGGCAGCATACAGATTCAGAGATTTTACGGGAGGGGTCGGGAAGATCTGGGATGGAGTGCCTGTGAGAGGGCGGGGTCAAGATGACTAAGAGAATTGAGAAAGAGCATGCAGACGGCCAGAGAAGGAAGAGGAGCAGACCCAGGGCGGGTGGTTTGCAGGACTGCCCTGAATAAACCAGGCATGTTGTGGGACTCCCAGAAGCCTCTGCTGCCTGTCTCCACTTGCTGTGAGTGAGTTTGCAGGGAGGAAGTGAGCCCTGATCAGATGAGCTAGAATAGATGATACCGTCTTCCCCTTGTGGATTAGGAAATAGATACAAAAGGGGAATGAACTTGCCTTGGTCAGCATCTAATAACCGGTAGGAGGCTGCAATTTGAACTTATATGTTTCTGACCCCAGAGCCAGCCTGAGCTTGTAACCACTGTACTAGTATGATGATATACTGAGGAATGCTGAGGTAGAAAAGAGGAGAGGTGAGGGTTTTATTTAAAAATAGCATAGAATGGGGATGAGGCAAGCCCTGGGTTAAGTCATAAGGATACCAAATTTGTTGGAAAGCATTGGATCCCAGAGCCCTGTTGTAGGGAAAGCTGCTGACCCAATTAGGGCACTTAAAAAAAAAATTGACCTATAATCCCAGCTACTTGGGAGGCTGAGGATTCTGCAAAAGCCCAAAATCTTAAACCCAAGATTTTGAGGTTGCTGTGAGCTGTGACGCCATGGCACTATATTCAGGGTGACAGCTTGAGACTCTGTCTCAATAAAATAATAAAAAATTTGATATATACTATTTTATGTGTTTATGGGGCATGGGGCATTTTTGACTCAGCTCCAGCGAGCCCTGAAATCCAAGGGAGCATGTCTAGCCCCACCCTGTGTCTAGGGGATGGAAAAGAGCTAATTGACTTGGCCAACGAGGGCCCAGCCCTGGGGCTGAGAGAGCGGGCTTACCTTTCTCTGATAAGCATAGCATGCCTGGGAGAGGGATGATTTTCATAGTGAGAACCTGTTTGTTGAAGGTGTTGTCTCCTAACAAGAAGAGCAGGGTCTGCCTTGCCAGTGGCTTGGGTGAGGAGGTTGAGGTACCTGGGACCCATGCAGATGGGGACTGATGGTTCTTTCCCTGTCCCATTTGGATTGAAGCCCTGCCCACTGTGTTGACGCAGAGCTCCCTGCCTTTTGTGGAAGCCCCATACTCCCTTGATAGCCTGGGCATAGTCTGACCCCAAGAGCCACCAAGACTTAGAGGAAGACAGCTTTCTACAAGGGTTCTGAATTAATTGTGATTTAGAGGTTTGTCAGTGGTGGATGGGGACAGTGGCTCCGTGGTCCTCAGATCCAGTATAACATGCATGTTGGTACTTTGTAATGTGTTAGATATGGGATTTTACCCCAGATGTAGCCTTATGGTTTTCTGGTTTTATTCTTGCTCAGCTAAACACATGAGCCAGAGCGATGGGTGGCATATTACACACAAAGTATGGCTTCTTCTGTCCCCACCAAAGCCCTCAGCCAGCACGGACCTGTCTTGAACTGTGACATGCTCCTGACTACTGACATTGTAGCAGCATTTAGAGACCACCCCTGGGTTTGCAGAAAGGGAAAAAATAACATAGAAAATGAAAATTGAGTATCCCGGGTACCTCTCCTTCATTCAGCACATTTTTGCCAAACATCTTTTTTTGGGGTGAAGTAAACTATAGCTATTAAGCTGAGAAACTTGAGAACTGCCACGTGTTGAAACTCCAGCTCTGTTCCATGTAGCTGTGTGACCTTGGACAAGTTACTTTTACTTTTCTGTGTCTCGGTTTCATCACCCATAAAATTGGGATGTTAGATGCCTCTTTCTGGGGCATTTGTGGGGATTAAGATATTCCATGTAAAGCTCCATACATTGTCCTTTGATTAGCATTATTATGTGGCAGGCTCCAGAGATAAATGTGAGCCTGGTCCTCATGGAGCTTATAATGAGGTTGGGGAGACATGCAGATTAAATAATTATACACGCCAGGTGTAGTGGCTCACGCCTGTAATCCTAGCACTCTGGGAGATTGATGTGGGTGGATTGCTTGAGATCAGCAGTTCAAGAGCAAGACCTCATCTTTATTGAAAATGGAAAGGCCTAGTGGTGCATGCCTGTAGTCCCAGCTACTCAGAAGGCTGAGGCAAGAGGATCTCTTGAGTCCAAGAGTTTGAGGTTGCTATGAGCTATGATGACACACATTTTATACCCTTACCACTGTGGGTACAACATAGAACCTGGAAGGGCAGACTTGTGTGATATTCCCCACTTTGTGCAGACAAGATTTTCCACAGTGTTTGTCTGTCCATCCATCCATCCATCCATCTATTCCACGTGACCGAGTATCTTGTACAGGACAGACCTGGAAACTAGGAACTAGAAAGACTGTCACTGAACACAGCTGTCAAGAAGCAGGAATAAAAACACATCTTGACAAAACAAAAGAGATAGAAGTTTACAGTCCGATCCCTATGTTTGGTTTTCCACACTGGGCATCAAAGTGCCCCCCAAGCCAGTTTCCTCCTTGAGAAAGGTTACTGTGACACAGCATTGCCGTCTGCCCCGGGGTTGCTGCAGGCCACAGTTCTGCTGCTTCATCCTGCTGGCTGGAGAAGGCTTCAAAGCTGGAGTTGGAGTGGAACAGCGTTTACTCAAGCTCAGTGTGTGGAAGGGGGGACTAGGCTTCAGCCTCCCGAGTGTGTGTGTGTGGTGTAGCACCAGCTGCGAGGATTTATTTATTAAGGCAGAAGATTACTGAGGATTAGGTTATCATGTATCAGGATCTCAGGGTTTTTCTTTTCCAGAAAGCAAGAGAAGTCACAGAGCCTTGGGTGATGTTGGTATCATCCCTCAGCCTTGCAAATGGAACACCCTCCAAGATTGTGCTTAACTTCTAGGCCTCCATCTCCAAAGAGGTTAGGAAGCCAGATAGACCTGGATTAGGCCTGCATTCCCAGCTATGAAGAAGGTTGTTTACATTGGAATGTTTATAGCAGCCCAATTCACACTTGCAAAGATGTGGAAACAACCCACATGCCCATTACCACATGAATGCATTAATAAACTGTGGTATATGCATGCCATGGAATACCATTCAGCCATAAACAGGTGGAGATTTCGTAAGAACCTGGATGGATTTAAGAGAACACTCTCCTAAAGTAAAGTGTCACAGGAATGGAAAAACAATCATCGCATGTGCAGAATACTAAATCTAAACTAATAGATTAACAACTACACGCTCAGCTGAGAGGCAAACTCAATTACATTCAAGAAGGAGAGAGCAGGGAGAGGGTTCTGCAAATTCCCACCCTAAGGGAGCAATGCACGGGTATATGGCAGACTTCCTGGGTGAAGGAAACGACTATAACTGGGACTTTTCTTTTTTTTTTTTTTTTTTTGAGACAGAGTCTTACTTTGTCACCCTCGATGGAATTCCGTGGCATCACAGCTCACAGCAAACTCAAACTCTTGGTCTCAAGCAATTCTCTTGTCTCAGCCTCCCAAGTAGCTGGGACTACAGGTACCTGCCACAAGGCCCGGCTATTTTTGTATTTTTGCAGTTTTTGGCCGGGGCCAGGTTTGAACCCGCTACCTCCAGTATATGGGGCCGGCACCCTACTCCTTTGAGCCACCAGGCACCGCCCAAGGCCCGGCTATTTTTTAGAGATGGGGTCTTGTTCTTGATCAGGCTGGTCTTGAACTCCTGAGTTCAGGCAATCCACCTGCCTCAGCCTCCGGCATGAGACACCACTCCTGTCTTTGCACTCCTGTCTTTACAACTGGGACTTTACCTTATAAATGTAAACAATGTAACCTAATCCTGAGTACCTTCAGATTAATCTGAATTCTTTTTTTTTTTTGAGACAAGAGTCTCAACCTGTCGTCCTGGGTAGAGTGCCTTGGTGTCACAGCTCACAGCAACCTCAAACTCTTGGGCTTAAGCAATTCTCTTGCCTCGGTCTCCCATGTAGCTGGGACTACAGGCACCCACCACACCACCCAGCTATGATTATTATTATTATTTTTTGGCTGTAATTGTCGTTGTTGTTTGGCAGGCCCAGGCTGGATTCCAACCCACCAGCTTTGGTGTATGTGGCTGGAACCCTAGCTGCTGAGCTATAGGTGCCGAGCCTACCTGAAATTTTTTTTAAAAGCTGAAAACAATTTTAAAAAGGAGAGGGCTGTATTTGCCCCTCTATCTGTGGCTGGTCTTTACTCTTAATTAAAGCCCTGGAGATCGGCAGTTAAGAAGCCTGACAAACCAGCATGACTCTGACAAACCAGCGTGACCAAGAATCAGTTAAAGCTCCAAGAACATGAAATAAGTTTCTTTTTTATTTATTTATTTTTTTAAGACAGAGTCTTACTCAGTTGCCTTGGGTGGAGTGCCACGGCATCATAGTTCACAGCAACCTCAAACTTCTGGGCTTGAGCAATCAATCCTCTTGCTTCAGCCTTCTGAGTAGCTGGGATTCCAGGCGTGTGCCACAATGCGTGGCTAGTTTTTCAATTTTTAGTAGAGATGGGAGTTTCACTTTTGCTCAGACTGGTGTCGAACTCCTGAGCTCAGGCAGTCCACTCGCCTTGGCCTCCCAGAGTGCTGGGATTACACACCTGACCAAGTTTCTCTTTTAGAAAAGCCTGCTTTCCTGGGTCTTCTCAGGGCTCTTAGCCCCGGAAGCCCTCATGGGGCTTCATGTAAGAGGCCCTGGCCTGAGAAGCCGAGAGATCGGTTTTCTCACCTCAGCTCTGCTAGAACTCTGGGTGACCGAGCCTAATTAACCTCACTTAGCCTCCATTTGGTCCTATAATTATTGGGCTGGAACAGAGAATTACAGAAAACCTTTCAAACTGTAACAACTTTCTGTCATTTCAACACACAAACATGGCCATCTGTGTTATATTTTGTAATCTACCCGCTAATAGAGTATAAAGCTCCTTTAAGTCTGGAGCCCTGGCTTACACATCTTCATACCTCCTAAAATATCTAGCAGAGTACTTTTCACATAGGACATGCTTTTTTTTTTTTTTTTTTTTGAGATAGAGTTTCACTTTGTTGCCCTGGGTAGAATGCCGTGGTGTCATAGCTCATAGCAACCTCAGACTCCTAGGCTCAAGCGATTCTCTTGCTTCAGCCTCCAGAGTAACTGGGACTACAGATGCCTGCCAAAACGCCTGGCTATGTTTTAGAGACGGGGTCTCACTGTTGCTCAGGCTGGTCTTGAAATCCTGAGCTCAAGCAGTCCACTGGCCTCGGCCTCCCAGAGTGCTAAGATTACAGGTGTGAGCCACCACATTGTAGCTTCATAGTACATGCTTTAAAGATGTGTTTGGTTTTTTGGTAGTGTACCAAAGAGCCCACATGGGTGGGGCCTATTGATGATGGCTTTTGTGAATATTCCAGAACTGAGAAGCACTTGTAACAATCCTGACTGTGACGGACATATGGAAAAACCAATCAAAGTGGTCTGAGGACGAGCAGGTGATGAATGGTGTGGCAGTGTGGAGGGAAAGCAAATTGCTTCTGTCCCTGCAGTTCCTTTCATGTACAATAGAGGCAAAGCAGGGCCTTACAACAAAGGGTTTGCTCATCTTCCTTCACTCTTGGAATTTGGTGCTTGCCTGTGTTCATAAGCCATCTCCCCGATTTCTGCCTTGTTTTATGTATGGCATGAGGGCTTTGGGAAATTGGATCGTAGTCAGTCAGTACTGAACTAAAGCATTTCTGACCTCAGAAATGCCCAAGGCACGTTATCTGTCAGGTCACTGGAGTTTGGACTCCAGCCAGATGTGAGATGTTTTAATTTGTTGGGGTATGAGAGTGTGTGTGTGTGTGTGTAGAGATTTCACAGGTACCCATGTCTTGTGTGTATTAAGTGTATGTGGTTGTGTGTGACTTCACACTACACATGCTTTGGAAGTTGCTAAGTTATTCACACGATTAACGGAAGCTTTCATGTTTATAAATGTGGTAACAACTTGAAGCTTCTTATTCTCACTGAAAGCAAGTTCTTGGGGTCGTAGAGTGTAGAACTTTTCCCCAACTGGTCTCTCAGCTTCGGGCTGACAGATAAGAAACAAAAAATTTAAATAGCGCACACACACACAAGAACATTTTTTTTACCCTACCCCAGAGATGGGTGTACATATTGTTCATTAGTTTGCCATTGAGAGAAGAGCCAGCTTGCACTGAGATCGTCAAACTGTAATGTTTTCCAGAGGCATCGATAGTGCAGGTGATCAGAAGTAGGTAATGAATCAAGTAGTCAATCAAAAGAAAGATTTCTCTGGTCTCTCAAGGTAGGGAAATAACCCCTGTTTGGGTTTTTGGAAGGAATGGAAGTTGGGAATTAGATTTCCTATGAGGAATCTCTCTAGACTGGTGCTGTCACCTCCTGGCCATTGGTAACTCTGATCGTCTTTGTCCTGTCTTCTGTAGCTTGGAATTGCGCTGGGCTTCCTGATCCCGCCTGTTTTGGTACCCAACATCAGCGACCGGGACAAGCTTGCCTACCACATCAGCATCATGTTTTACATAATAGCTGGTGTGGCCACTCTCCTTTTCATCCTCGTTGTGATCGGTAAGGGTCATTAGTAGACTGGTCGGTGGGCGCAGTGAAGCTGGAGGCTTCTGCTGACTTTCCTGGGCCCTTGTGAACATGCTCCAAGATACCACAGACATTTGCAGAAAGTGGAGATTGGGCTTCTTACAGCCTTCAAATATCATAGCCTGGGAAGTTGCCCTTGGTACAGGACTAGCTGGTCCTGTGTACTTTTTCAGTGGCTCAGGAAAGTTTTAATTGTAATTAACTAGTTCCTGAATCCTGTCTCACCAGAAGGAATGGGTAGACTGCTGGTCCCCTTGATGAAATCTCAGTGAGCACCTATGATATCACAGTCATTTGCTAGCCTCATCTCATTTAGTCCTCAGTAGCCCTGTGAGTGCCAAACTATTATCAACCTTGTTTAACAAAGGGGAAAATGAGACTTAAGGGAACTTGACTTAAGCTATTCAAGATTAGATAGCTAGTAAGTGGAAGAGATTGGATTTAAATGTAAGCTTGTCTAATTTCCTACTCTTTAATTCTCTGAAAAACAGAACAAATTGACCCACAAACTCTAATAATCTCATAAATTAACCTGATAATACTTGGGAACCATGTTTCTTTAATGTTTTTCTTTGAAAAATCATAATAATAATATATGTTCTTTATGGAAAAAAATCTATACCAAAAAGCATAAAGAAAAGAATGACCATTATCTTTGTACAAGTGAATCTCAACCACCAACCTCAGATAACCACTACCAATATTTTATATGCATGTAATTTACTCATTGAGGTATTTGGTAATAGAACTTTATATCCTCTTTTTTTAGCTGAGTGATGTTATTAAGATAAGGGCTGTGGTAAATTCAGAAACAGCATGGTAGAGGTTTATATTTTCAGTTGGTGACCTGTTTAAAGGTGAACCAACTTCCTTCTTGATACCGTTCCACCTCAAGTGTTGAAGGTTTCATTCCGGTCTGCTGGCCCCACCTCCTGAGTCCAACAGTTCTATCATTGTGCACCTCATTCAGCCGTTCTCACTGTGTCGTTGCCTCCCTGGAGTCAGGATGAGAAAGGGCTGCCTGATGGCTTTTCAAAGCTGGCAGAATGTCTTAGACAGAGGTCTTGCTGCTCCTGGGAAGGTAAGAAACAAGGGAGCTGAAAATGAGAGTAAGGAAGGATGACACAGCCAGGGCTGTCAGCCAGGCTTTGAGTTTCAAGTTGTCATGTATCCGACTGTAAATTCTTATATTTGTAGCAGATGAAGGCCTGCTCCTTTGCAGTTGAAAACTTGGAGGTAGAACAGTTCTATGTTTTGGCATTTTATTATCAAGCACAGACAGTACCTAATTGAGTGAAGAACTGAAAAATCTTATCTAAATTCTGGTTTGTGGTTGCCAGATCCTTAAGCCAACACCTGCTGATGCCCAGATAAGTAAGCCTCTTGCCTTTCATTCTTTCCCCTGGTGGAAGGGGAGGTGAACAGGCAAGACAATAGATTAGAGGCTCCCAAGGGGAGGAAAATATTCAAGATTATTTCCAAAGAAGGAGGAACCCGGGCTCTGAAGTCTGGGCTAGGGCATTTTCTGGGTGGGGGGCTGCTTTGATGTACCAAGAGAGTAAACCTCATTTCCAGAGCTTCCTCTCACTGGGGACGGTCTACGGAACTTTCGGGAGCATTCTCAGGGAAATGGGGAAGCCATGCGGTACTTGCTTGAACTCAGTAGACCTATTTAGCCAAACAATTAGTTAAACTGATCTGCCCCCACCCCCAGAGAATTGGATGGCAGTGAGTGTAGTCAAAATGGTTACAACAGTGATACAGAAAACAGAAGACAAATGGAGTGGTTTTCCAATGTCTTTCTCCAGCCTTCGAATCAGAGTGTCCCATTCAGGAGAAGCGTATGGTAATCTTGTCAGGTAGAGGGCTGATTCTCTGAGAAACTAGAAATGGCATCCAGGTTTTCCCTACAGAAGAAAATCCTTTCACTTATTCTGGGGGAAATTGATTGGCTGCTGTGTGCCAGGCTCTGTCCTAAGCATGGACGACTCCGTCCTTTCTGCCTTGGGAGGAGCTCTGGCTTAGAGCTATTAATGGGGCTCACTAAACTCAAAGCTTCAGCTCTTGTTTCTGTTCCACCCCTGGGTTGCTGGTGTATTTTTTCATTGTTCTGTAATATGTTATTTGTGGTTATGATGAATGCCTTGATCTTTGAACACTGCCTGGGTGGCCCAGTGATTTTAGCCTTCTAGAGGCCATTAAGAAAAAGTAATCAAAGGTCCATTTACTTGGCTTGGCGCCTGTAGCACAGTGTCACACTGCCCTGAGGCTGGTGGGTTCGAGCCAGGCTCTGGACAGCTAAACAACAATGACAACTGCAACAAGAAAATAGCTGGGTGTTGTGGCAGACGCCTGTAGTCCCAGCTACTTGAGAGGCTGAGGCAAGAGAATTGCTTAAGGCCAAGATTTTGAGGTTGTTATGAGCTGTGATACTATGGTACTCTACCCAGGGCACCATAGTGAGACTCTATCTCAAAAAAAAGAAAAAAGAAAAGGTCCACTTACTCAGCTTCAGATAATGAGAAGCAGTTCAAAAGAGGAAGCTGTAAAAGATGTAATTCAGGCATCAGTGTTTCCTCTGGCAGTCTTAGCTCCTTGCCAGATGATGGAGCCAGCTCTTGTGCCTGTGGAGCGAGCTCTGCTGGGGCGGGACCATGAGAATTTGTAGTCATCTCTGTTTCTTTCCTTTCAGTATTCAAGGAGAAGCCCAAACATCCCCCCAGCAGAGCTCAATCCCTGAGCTATGCCTTGGCGTCACCTGATGCTTCATACTTAAGTTCCATCGTCCGGCTCTTCAAAAACCTCAACTTTGTGCTGCTTGTCATCACCTATGGTAAGGTACAGGTGTGTCCAGGAGTGCACTCAGCCTGGGGACTGAGAGGAAAGGCCTCATGTGTCTCTGTGTTTTATTCTTTTTAAATCCCAAATGTGCAAATTGTTGTTTAGGGTCCATCAGAGGAACCGGCTATGCCTGAGGGTCTTTGCATATGCTGGAAAACTCAACTAGGAAATGATTCTTTCCCAGAGGGAACAATGCAGGTTATCTGACAAAGGCTCATTGGTCCTCCGGTTCTCTTCTTAGTGTCACCTCTGTAGAACAGTATTAGGCAACTTTCTCTTTTTTATTCTGCTATTCCTTAACACATCTTAACACTTACCATGTTTTAAAAACCATTTCTAGGTCTACCTCCCCACTAGACTGAGCTCTTTGAGAGTGGGGATTTAGTTTTCCATCTTTTTAGTTCCTCACCAGTGGCCAACTTGAAGCGGACACTCTAGTGATTGTTGAATGAATAAATGGATGAATGTGCAGATGAGTCTTGCCATGTGAACCATTTCACAACCAGTTCTCTCTCTGTTGGTAACATTGATTCCTTTTTTACCTGAATGCGCAATACCCCTCCCCTTTCATTTTGTTTTCTTCGCTTTTGGGAAGATAAATTTGAATCTTTATGCTAGTGTGTTGGCTTGCCTTTCCAGCATAGTGTTTTTTATATCTTCTTTCTAACCTTTAATAAGGGTGATGGATCAGACAAGGGAAGCCTCATGGCATTCCATTAAAAAGTGTCCAGCAGATGAACACTGGTCTGATAATTGGTATTCTCTTTTTTTTTTTTTTTCAGACCACAAGGAAATAGCATTTAATGAACCTCCCCTCCATGTGGCTTCAAGCCACCAGGACACAAGCCCCTCCAACACCCTTAATCTTCTCTTCAGCTCTTCTGCTGAAGAATTTGGCCTTCACAATGACTGGCTG
>CAUYRH010042173.1:0-14900 GCA_963574655.1 Perodicticus potto | reverse complement strand
GCTGGGAACTAGGTGGACCATTGGAAAGTTCTTTTTTTTTTTTTTTTTGAGTCAGAGCCTCAAGCTGTCGCCCTGGGTAGAGAGCTGTGGCATCACAGCTCACAGCAACCTCCAATTCCTGGGCTCAAGCGAGTCTCCTGCTTCTGCCTCCCAAGTAGCTAGGACTACAGGCGCCCGCCACAATGCTCGGCCATTTTTTGGTTGCAGCCGTCATTGTCGTTTGGCAGGCCAGTTCAAACCCGCTAGCTCAGGTGTACACGGCTGGCGCTAAGCACTTGAGCCACAGGCGCCAAGCTGATTTGTCAACTCTTACACCTGTAACAGTTCCTTTTTTAAAGAGAACCTTAAAACAGAACTTTAATTTAAGTTCTTTCTCCAGCAAAGGCAGAGTAGCTAGTAACTAAATTGCTTATAAATTATGTTTATTACTTAAACTAATATATCTGAACTGCATTTAACTTTCAGTTACTAAAAATCTTGTGTTAAATAAAATTCAAGAATTGATTCCATAGAAAGCAACTGTCTCCAGTGTTTCTTACTTAACATTAAATGGGATCTGGCTTGACTTCTTGCCCTGCTCTGAAAACTCCTAAACCACTTTATTACTTTAAAAAATCAAAGGGGAGGATGAAGACTGAATTTTTTTTTTTTTTGAGACAGAGTCTCACTTTGTCACTCTCAGTAGAGTACTATGGTGTCACAGCTCACAGCAACCTCTACTCTTGGGCTCAAGCAATCTCTTGCCTCAGCCTCCCAAGTAGCTGGGACTACAGGCTCATGCCACGGCGCCTGGCTACTTTTAGAGACAAGGTCTCATTCTTGCTCAGGCTGGTCTTAAACCCGTGAGCTCAAGCAATCCACCCACCTCGGCCTCCCAGAGAAGACTAAATTTTTTAATTTTAACTATGAACTATTATAAATAGTAAAATATGAAAGTCTTAGAAGAGTCACACTAAATAATATACCTCACTAATGAACTAAATGACTTTTTCATCTTGTCATTCAAAAATCAGACAACCCACACTAACTTTTGAAAATAATCCACGACAACAAATTTTAAACCTTGTGTGGGGGCGCCAAAAGCAGAGAGGTTACAGAGTCAGCCACATACAAGGAGGCTGGCGGGTTGGAACCCTGGGCCAGCTAAACAACAATGACAACTGCAACAAAGGCATTATGGCAGTCACCTGTAGTCTCAGCTCCTTGGGTGGCTGAGGCAAGAGAATCACTCAAGCCCAAGAGTTTGAGGTTGCTGTGAGCTGTGACGCCACGGCACTCTACCAAGGGTGACATAGCAAGACTCTGTCTCAAAAAAAAAAAAAAAAAAAGTTAAACCTTGTGCTATAATTCACTTGAAAGCATGGAAACTTAAGTGTGCCATAAGACAAAGTGTCTATTATAAAGAAGTTTAACAAAATGTATGTCTGTCATAACTATAAATGGCTATTTTCACACAAGTCTAGTTAACGTATCTTCAAATTTAAAAATATGTTCATAAATTAGTTTTAATAAAGGTTATTCCCTAAGCCAAGAATTTTTCTTAAAAATCATATCAGTCTAAAATTCCTAGCATCTTATACCAAGCAGTCTGGTCTTCAATACAATGTATGACTTTTCTATAAAACTATATGTTAGATGAAAGCGGATATCATGCCACATAAATTATTTTTCTGTCAAATATTATTAAAAAGCAAAGATTTCTTGAAGTGATACCAAAAACACAATTCATAAGAGAACAAATGGATAAATGATTTTCAAAATAAAAACTCTTGTTGGTGGGCGGTACCTGTGGCTCAAAGGAGTAGGGCACCGGCCCCATATGCCGGAGGTGGCAGGTTCAAACCCAGCCCCTATCTTCTCCTTTGAGATAGTCTCGCTGCATCTCCCTGGGTAGAGTACCGTGGCTTCGTCATAACTCACAGCAACCTCAGACTCTTGGGCTCAAGCAATCCTCTTGCCTCAACCTCCCAAATAGCTGAGACTAGAGGCGCCCACCAAAACACCCACCTAATTTTTCCATTTTTTTGTAGAGACAGGGTCCCACTCTTGCTCAGGCTGGTCTTGAACTCCTGATCACAAGTGATCCTCTTGCTTTGGCCCACAAGGGTGCTAGGATTATAGGCATGAGCAACCACACCCAGATAAAAACTCTCGCTTTTAAGAGATTAATGAGATTCAGTGCCTGTAGTCCTAGCTACTTGGGAGGCTGAGGTAAGAGGCTCTCTTAGACCCAGGAGTTTGAGGTTGCCTTTAGCTAGGCTGAAGCCACCACACTCCAGCCTTGGGCAACAAAATGAGATTCCATCTAAAAAAAAAAAAATGCAGATGAAAGAAAGAAAAGATAAGCCACAGAATGGTTTGTAAAAGCATTTACATGATAAAAAAAACTCCTACACCCATCCAGAATACAGAAAGAATTCTCAAATCCAATACAGATCAAGACAGAGCCTGTAATCTTACCACACTGGGAGGCCAAGGCAGGAGGACAGCTTGAGACCAGGAGTTCAGATCAATCCTGAGCAAGAATGAGACCCTATCTCTACAAGAAACAGAGAAATTGGGCGGCGCCTGTGGCTCAAAGGAGTAAGGCACCGGCCCCATATGCCAGAGGTGGCAGGTTCAAACCCAGCCCTGGCCAAAAACTGCAAAAAAAAAAAGCAAAGAGACAGAGAAATCATCGGGGCATGGTGGTATGTGACTGTGTAGTCCCAGTTTCTCAGGAGGCTGAGGCAAGAGAACTGCATGAGTCCAGGGGTTTGAAAGGTTATAAAGAGCCCCCAGCACACTCTACTCCAGACAGACACCTTGTCTCAAAAGAAAAAGAAAAGAAAAGAAGATTAAGAAAAACAGTCCAATTTATTAAAATGGACAAAAGATTTAAACGAATACTTCACCCAAGAAGATACAGAACTTAACAAGTACACGAAAACATGTTCCATAAAATCATTAGTGAAAGGCAGCACAAGATAACACTCCCCAACTAGTAAAATAGCTAAAATTTGTTTTTTATTTATTTATTTATTTTTTGGAGACAAACGTCTCACTTTGTCACCTTTGGTAGAATGCCATAGCATGGGCAGCGCCTGTGCCTCAGTGAATAGGGGCCCATTTACTGGTGGGTTCAAACCTGACCCCAGCCAAACTGCAACTAAAAATAGTCGGGCGTTGTGGCGGGCGCCTGTAGTTCCAGCTACTCAGGAGGCTGAGGCAAGAGAATTGCCTAAGCCCAAGAGCTGGAGGTTGCTGTGAGGTGTAACCTATGGCACTCTACCAAGGGCAGTAAAGTGAGACTCTGTCTCTTAAAAAAAAAAAATGCCAAAGCATCATAGCTCACAGCAACTTCAAACTCTTGGGCTCAAAAGATCTTCTTGCCTCAGCCTCACAAGTAGCTGGGACTACAGGTGCTCACCACAATGCCTGGCTATTTGTTTTAGAGACAAGGTCTTGCTCTGGCTCAGGCTGGTCTTGAACCTGTGAGCTCAGGCCATCCACCCACCTCAGCCTCCCAGAGAGCTAAGATTACAGACATTACGCCAAGCCAGAATAGCTAAAATTTAAAACATACCATTCTAGTTTTGATAAGGATTTAAAGCAACTGGGCCAAGACCTAGAGGGTAAGGGGAGGACAGAAAAAATAAATAAAATTAAGCAACTTGGCCAGGCATGCATGGTGGTATGTGTCTGTAGTCCCAGCTAATCAGGAGAGATCAACTGAGGTCAGGAGTTTAAGGCTACAGAACACCAGGACTGCTCCTGTGAATAGCCATAGTACTCTAGCCTGGGTAACACAGTGAGACTCAATCTCTAAGAAAAAAACAAACGATTTAAAAGCAACAGGAACTCTTTTATCTCAAGCACTGCTAAAAAGAATGTAAAATGGTAGAGCCACTTTGGAAGACAATGTGGCTGTTTCTTCCGCATAAACATAAACCTACCTAGAAGATCTAGCAATTCCAAACAGAGGTCATTTACTCAGATCCTAAGGTATTTTATATATGTGCACGTAAAGCTGTAGATGAGATTCAGAGCAACTCGTTATAGCAAAAAACAAGAACCAATCCAAATGTTTATCCACAGGAGAATGAATAAACAAAAGGAAGCTGAATTTCCATACAACCACTCAACAATAAAAAGACACAAACTTTAATACAGATAACAACAATGAATAAATCTGAAACACCAAATGCCAATGAAAGGAGAGTATATCCTAGATGAGGCCATTTATATGAAATTCCAGAAAAGGCAAAAACTAACCTAAGGTGACAGCAAATCAGTGGTTTTCTGGAAGGAAGTATTGATAAAAGAATTGTTTGTATCTTCATTGTGTGGTCATTAAATGCATGTGTATATCTGTTGAAATTAAAATTATATATTTAAAATGTTTTAATGTAATCAGATGCAAGCTATACCTCAATCAAGTTGATCATCAAAGTCCAGCCATAATCCTACCACTCTTGGTGCCCAAGGCAGGAGGACTGATTGAACTCTTAAGTTCAAGACCACCTTGAACAAGAGTGACACCCCATCCCTAGTAAAAAATAGAAAAATTAGTTGGGTGCTATGCTGGGTGCTTATAGTCCCAGTTACCGGGGTGGTTGAGGCAGGAGGATCGCTTGAGCCCAGAAGTCTGAGATTGCTGTGAGCCAGACTGATGCCATCCATGGCACTCTAGCCTGGGTGACAGAATGAGACTCTGTCTCAAAAAAAGAAAAAAATCATTTTCCATTCCTATCAATCCTTCTGATCAGTTCTGAATTTCAAGTTGTCAGCTTCCCATTTTAAGTTACTTTTAACACAACATGAACTAAAACATAGTGTGACAGGACATTAAGACCAAGAGATTTCCATAGTCAAGAAATGCAACCCTCATTTACAATGTCACAAGGTGAACTACCTGAGAAGCTATGCAGTATGACCTCAAACACAACCCCTTTGCTGGTCACATAAACATAGATAGTGAATCAGTAAGGTCATTTTCATTCATTGTTAGCAAAGATTAACAGAAGCACACAGCACATGGTAGGCAAAGTAGTAGGAACTTTTTTTAAAGGCATAATCTCATCACTACTTCTGAATTCCAAGGGCTAATCACTTCAACATTCAGCAGAGCAGACTGAATCAAAACCCTTTTAATTACTTGGGCTCTGCATTGTGGAGGAAAAAAAAATAACATAATTATCTCTGCCCTTATGGAAATTAGCTGGGAAAATAAGATACTTAGAAAGAAACCCAGGGTAAAAGACATTATATCAATAAAGGCTAACCTGTGTGAACGGACTTGAAAAGCAGCTCATGGAAGGGATGGGTCGGCAAGAACGTGAGCTGGACCATGAAGGCAGGACAGGAGAGGAGTAAGAAACCCTAGGATAGACTATAAGCTCATGAGGGCAGAGCCCATGTCCGTTTCTTGTTCCCCACTCTATCTCAATGCTTGGCACAGTGCCTAGAACACAGAGACACTCAAATATTTATGGATGAATAAAAGAAAGGGAGAAAAAAACAGACATTCCATAAATGATTCTTTTAAAAATAAAGATTAAACGGGACAATTTCATTATGCTGTAAACAAAAACAGAATGGTAAGAAATCAGGTAAAATAGGCAGAATGAATCCCAATCATGCATAGTTTTAAAAGTCAGTGAAAAATAAAACTTTTCCCATATTAAATTCTAAAATGAGTATGTCCAAAAGCACACTGTTACATTTCCACTTTTTAAGAACACTAACTGAAAGTGTAAGTGGGGCTGGGTATGGTAGCTCACACCTGTAATCCCAGCACTCTGGGAGGCCGAGGTGGTAGATTGCCTGAGTTCATAGGTTCGAGACCAACCTGAGCAAGAGCAAGACCCTGTCCCTAAAAAACAGCCAGGCACTGTGGTGGGCATCTGTAGTCCCAGCTATTCGGGAGGTTGAGGCAAGAGAATCACTTGAGCCCAAGAGTTTGAGGTTGCTGTGAGCTATGAAAAGACAGCACTCTACTGAGGGCAACTCTGTCTCCAAAAAAACCCAAAAAAGTAGGTGGTAATTTTTCCTAAGAAGGTTATTCATCTTTTAATATTATCAGCATAAACTAGCACAGGTGCTAACATTTCTCCAGAGAAGAACCAATACCCATAAGCTATTCCATATGAATGATGTTTGTCCCCAATATTTTAGCTGGAAATGTGACTGGGTTATTACCACAGTCGGTTTCTTCGGAAGTGGTGTAATCAAATGACTGAGACTTACCATAATTAAAAGACAGGAGAATGTAACCTAGCAGAAAAGCCAGTGACTAACACTGTTAATCACAGTTTCCAAGTGATTATTTCACCAGTATGTCAACCTCCTGTATTAACACTCTTGTACAATGGTCACTGGAAGTTTATCAAAGGTATTATCAAAAAAATATACATCAAAATTTTGCAGGATGATGCTAAGGGACAGGGCAATAAAACTTGTTGGGCCTTTGGCTTATAAGTCAAAATTTACTAAAGAGATTCTTATCTTCTCAAACTTCAAAATGGGAGGAGAAACCATGATTATGGTGATTTCAGTGTACGTGGATACTTCAGACAACACCCTCCTCTCCAAAAAAAAAAAAAAAAGAGTTCCAGGTCCTGGTTACCACCAGCTATGATCTTCAGTGGCAGTTATATAACCCATATATGAAAGGACCTTAAGAAAGTACAACCTAGTGAGGGAAGGAAGCATTGGAAGTTTTATCTTAAAGCTAAATAGGTACAGAAACTGTATTATTTCATTCTACATTATATGCACCATTAGAGTGAGTTTGCCAGTTACCCGTATCTCCAGTAGCTACTTTCCTCAGCGTTCCTTCTACTCGTTCAGCCTAAATCATAACAGACAAGTGGTCTTGTTATATATTAACACTATTATATAAATGATGACAGTAATAGACAGCCATGATTAGAATTCCAAGATTCAATTCTGATGTCTAACACCTGCCATCATGGAAGGAATGAACGCCTTGGAGTCACACAGATCTACTTATAAATCTTAGCTCTGCCATTTAAAAAGTATAGAATGGTTGTAGTTGAAATACGCTCTTCTTACTAAAGTATCACAAGAATGGAAAAGCAAGTATCCAATGTACTCAACACTAATATGAAGCCAGTAGATGAACACCCACACACAAGAGGAAAACTCAATTCAATTCAAGTTGGCAGGAAGGGGAAAGAGAGATGAGGAGATAGACTGGTGTGCTCCCACCTAACATAAGGGTGTATGGCACACCTCCTGGGGCCTGCCAGACACAACTACAACAGGGACTTTACCTATCAAATGCAAAATTGTAACCTAATCATTTGTACCCTCATATTGATCTAAAAAACACAAAATTTTTTTTTGAGACAGAGTCTAAAGCTGTTGCCCTAGGTAGAGTGCCATAGCGTCACAGCTCACGGCAACCTAATTCTTGGGCTTACGGGATTCTCTTGCCTCAGCCTCCTGAGTAGCTGGGACTACAGACGCCCGCCATGACACCCGACTATTTGTTGTTGTTGTTGTTGTTGTTGTTGCAGTTGTCACTGTTGTTTTAGCTGGCCCAGACCGGGTTCAAACCCACCAGCCTAGGTGTATGTGGCTGGTGCCATACCACTGAGCTACATGTGCCACCCAAGATCTAAAATTTAAAAGAACAAAAAATAAAAGGCATAGAACCTTGGACAAATTACCTAATTAAACCTCGATTTGCTCAATGGAAACTAGATATGACTGTAATTACTCTGCAGTTCTTAAGGGGTTAACAAAAAACATATGAAGTGTACAGAACATAGCAGGAATTCAGCATATGGCAATTATGATGGAAGGCTGATGATTAGGCCTACACTCAGATTTCCAAATAGTATTAACTATGAAATGAAGGCATAGGGGCCAGGCACGGTGGCTTATGCCTGTAATCCAAGCACTCAAGGAGGCCGAGGCAGGAGGATCCCTTGAGCTCAAGTTCAAGACCAACCTGAATAAGAGCGAGACCCTGGCTCTACTAAAAACAGAAAAATCAGCAGGGCATTATGGCAGACACCTGTAGTCCCAGCTACTTGGGAGGATGAAGCAGAAGGATTGCTTGAACCCAGGAGTTTCAGTTTTCTGTGAGCTAGGCTGATGCCACAGCACTTTAGCCTAGGCGACAAAGTGAGATTCTGTCTCCAGAAGAAAAGAAAATAAAGGCATGAATCAGTTTCATATCTTCCTCTTTATGTCCACCTGTAGCATGATTTACCCACCTCTTTCATCTCAATCCTCTTTTTGTTGAGAAACAGTCTCATTCTTTTGCCCCAGGCTATAGTGCAATGGCATCAGCTTAGTTAATAGCAAGCTCCTGGGCTTAGGCTCCTCGCCTGTAGTTCAGTGGTAGGGCACCAGCCACGTATACTGAGGCTGGAGGGTTCGAACCCAGCCCAGGTCAGCTAAACAACAATGACAACTGCAACATAAAAGTAGCCAGGCGTTGTGGGGGGCGCCTGTAGTCCCAGCTACTTGGGAGGCTGAGGCAAGAGAACAGCTTGAGCCCAAGAGTTGGAGGTTGCTGTGAGCTATTGACGCTACGGCACTCTACCAAGGGTGACAAAGTGAGACTCTGTCTCCAAAAAAAAAAAATTACCACAGAATCTAAGCTAATCACTAATCTGAACTTCAACAATTAGACATTTATAATGCAGAAAAGAATAGATTATGAAGAGCACAGGTTATGTTAATTTGCTCCAACCTGGCAGAAAAGTATTCCTTCCAAATCTTGCAGAGTAACTCTTCCATAAGGTTAAGTAAAGTTTACCAAGACAACATACTTCCAAACCTAAATTTTAAAGGATATTTCCTTAAAAATGATTTTAAACATACTGGAATGACATAGCAAGACTTAAATCACTGTTCAAAAGAGCAGCTCATGCTCCCTCCATTCTTGCTCCCCTATGGCAAGCAGGTTATTTTTGGACCTACCCTAAGCAGCAGCACTTTGTTGACTATGAGCTTCATCCTCTCAATATTCTTTTCACATTCAACCTTGGTCCTTGCTTTCTGGCACAGAGCTCCAAAACCTCAATGGAATACATAATGAAATGCTAGGTTACTTCAGGACAAAAAGGTTAAGCCTACAAAAAGCCTTCCAATTGGGAAATCTCTTCCATGAAAGCATACAGAAATTTGCTGACTCTTTCTTTTCCCTCGTCTCTTTTTTTCCAATAGCTATCTGCTTTCGCTGGAACAAACCTTCAGTCAAACACAAAAGCCAATCACCAAGCAAGGCTCAAATACAGACAGGTGTTTTGCAAGCACAGTAAATCTGAAGAGTCACAAATCAACGTGAGATAACATCTACTAACAAGCTACTTATTGGTGTGCTGGGAGAGTTAACTGCCTAAAAGTCTCTCAGCTAAGATTAGCATCAAGAAAAAAAAATTTTTTTAATTACAAGTAAAAGAAAAGTAAGTCCATTTTCTACCCACAAAAAACTTGCAAAATGAAGAATCCATGTAAGTCAACTAGTCCTGCCACATAAAAACCCTTTATTCCGGAGTTACTTTAAGCAGCACTTAATTCCAGGGTGGAGACCAAGGGTCCTAAACAAACTTATTTGAGTATTTTTCTACTTTAATAATTCTAATGTCCATGATTAGGCCTTTTTTAAAAAGTCTGAAAGAGTCTGACAAAATTTTTTTAATTATATGCAAATACAATTGTACATTAACAGTTATTTAGAATTAACAGACCTTCATGGAAACACTATAGAACAATGTTCTAATTTTTAAAAAAAAAGAATTTTTTGCAATTGGCATGGTTCCAACTGCACTGTTCTCCAAACACTACACTTCCCTGTTTTAAATTTCTCTAACAATCATAAAACCCCAAAGTTGGTTCCTACATGAGAAATGAATAAGAAAATCCCAAGAGATTGACCCATTTCCAGGTTTAAAATTTTTATTTTACAAAGAGAAGGAGCCTACACCAAAGAAAAAGAAAGTGATTATTCAGCAATGTTACCTGAACTTCACCCAAGTCGTACCCAATGAATCGGCTGAATGCTGCGTGCAACAGGAAAAGGTGATGCACCAAGTGCAAAGTCAAGATCTCTAAAACAAATTCTCTGTAATACTTTTAAGTAGTATCTTTTCTGCTTTTCACTTATCTGCTTTGACATCAGTGAGATGCCAACACAATTATCTTGATACCTTTCCTGCTACCTACCCTCTGTGTTTTTGTGGTTTTTACATTAAAAGGTTGTGAGAAAAAAATGTTATTTTTTTTTCTTTTTTGGGGAGACAAGGTCTCACTCCGTTGCCTGGGCTAGAGTTGCCGTGGCATCATCATAGTTCACAGCAACCTCAAACTCCTGGGCTCAAGCAATCTTGCCTCAGCCTCCTGAGTAGCTGGTACTATAGTCACACACTACCATTCCCAATAATTTTTCTATTTCTTGTAGAGACAGGGTTCTGCTCTTGCTCAGGCTGGTCCTGAACCCCTGGCCTCAAGCGATCTTCCCACCCTAGCCTCCCAAAATGCTGTGAGCCACCAGGTCCAGCCTGTTACATCTTTCTAGAAATGCCTGAAGTTATACAATGAAAATTCTCTCTTATTTTCCCTAAAGAGAAAGGGTCTCACTATGGTGTCCAGGCTAGACTCAAATTCCTAGGCTCAACAATCCTCCTGCCTCAGACTCCTGAATAGATAGGACTATCACTACACCCAGCAAGAGAATTTTTTAAATGATACCTAAGAGGTCAAGCCAGAACTAAGCATATTATAGCCTAGAAAAACTCTTCACCAGGTGAATACCCCAAAGATCATTTCTCCTATGCAGGCTGACTCTCCAAATGGATTAAATGTTTAACTGGTTAGCACAATAACTATTTCCTATAAGAAAACAAGAAGTTTATTTATTTTTTATTTATTTTTATTTTTTGTAGAGACAAAGTCTCACTTTATCACCCTCGGTAGAGTGCCATGGCATCACACTGCTCACATCAACCTCCAACTCCTGGCTAAGGCAATTTTCTTGCCTCAGCCTCCCGAGTAGCTGGGATTACAGGCACCTGCCATAACGCCCAGCCATTTTTTTGTCGCAGTTTGGCTGGGACAGGGTTTGAACCCACCTACCAAGAGCCCTACCCACTGAGCAACAGGCACCACCTGAGATAGCAATAAGTTTTACTACGTGAGAACACAGAGCTTTCCAGACTGTCGTATAATATATTTAAGGCTGCTTAAGGCTGGCCTTCCAAATATACTTTAAATAATATAAAACTAGAGCCAGGCATGGCGGTACATGCTAATAATCCCAGCTACTTGGGGGGCTGAGGCAGGAGGATCACTTGAGCCCAGGGAGTTCAAGACCAGCCTAGGCACCTTAGTGAGAACCTTATCTCAGAAAAGAAAGAGGGGAGGGGAGAGGAATGGAAGAAAGGGGAGGAAAATAGTAGTAACAAGCTGTAATAATTAAAGCTATACAGACCAGATGCAGTGGCTCACACCTGTAATCCTAGCACTTGGGAGGCCAAGGCAGGTGGACTGCCTGAGCTCACAGATTCAAAACCAACCTGAGCCAGATTGAGACCCTGTCTCTAAAAATAGCCAGGCATTGTGGTGGGCACCTGTAGTCCCAGCTACTTGGGAAGCTGAGGCAGGAGAATCACTTGAGCCAAGAGTTTGCGGTTGCTGTGAGCTATGATGCCACAGCACTCTACCAAGGGTGACAAAGTGGAATTCTGTCTCCAAAAAAAAAAAAAATTAAAGCTATACAGTATCAAAGAAATAAAAGACCACATAATCAGTGGATTAAATAATTCAGAAAAGTACACAAGTACAACCTGGTTGGGGGGGTTGTAAATGATAACGTAGGTTTTTGAAATCAGAGGGAAAAGAAGGATTATTTAATAAATTCTCAGGACAAGCTAAACATCTGAAGAAAAACCTAGATGCATACATTCAATAAATGAAGGATACTGGCCAAGCACAGTGGCTTACACCTGTTACCCCAGCACTTTAGGAAACTGAATTGGGAGGACTGCTTGAGGACAGGAGTTCAAGACCAGCTGGAACAACAGATTAAGCCCCCATCTCTACAAAAAAAATATAAAAATAAGCTGAGAGTGGTTGTGCACACCTGTAGTTCCAGCTATTCAGGAAGCTGAGGTGGGAAGATCGCTTGAGCCCAGGAGTTTGAGATTGTAGTGAGCTGTGATGATGCCTGCACTCTCTAGCCCAGGCAACAGAGCAAGACCCTATTGCCAAAAAAAAAAAAAGGTAGGTCCTATCATGAGGCAACCACTATGCCTCATGAAAACAGGAATAAGGGGAAAAATGACATAATCCACAGCCCTCATCTGTAGTCAAGAGGGAGAAGAGTGTCATTAATAATTATAACAATAAATGTAAATTTACAACTTCAATAATTTCCACACTGATTCCTATCTCATTTGATTTATACCAAAATGCATTTCACATGAAGCAAAGATTAAAATTTAAAAACAAAGCCATAAAAGTAAAAGAAAACATGGGTAAATATTTTTATTCAATTAGAATAAAAGACCAAGAAGCCATAAAGGAAAAAAACAAAAATATCTGACTATAAACATGAAAAAGTTTACTTTTTTTTTTTTTTTGAGGCAGAGTCTCATTATGTCGCCCTCAGTAGAGTGCCGTAGCGTCACAGCTCACAGCAACCTCCCGAGTACTTGGGACTACAGGCACCCGCCACAACGCCCAGCTATTTTTGTTGCAGTTGCCACTGCTGTTTTAGCTGGCCAGGGCCGGGTTCGAACCTGCCACCCTCAGTATATGAGGCCGGCACCCTACCTACTGAGCCATAGGCACGGCCTGAAAAAGTTTACATTTTATATTATACACACATACACACAAGTCAAAGGACAATGAAAGAAAAATATTTGTAATCTATTTTAGAAGGTAACTAATGTCCTTAATATTCAAAAAGTGACTACAACAATTAATGGAAAAAAGGCCAGAAGCCCAAAAGTAGATAAAGGACACAGACCACCAATGGACGATTAAACAATGCTGAAATACACCGATAAATAACTGCAAACTAAAATGACCATTTTTTTAACTTATCAGGCTGACTCCCTAAAACACCAGTTGCCAGAGATAAAATGAACATAAAAAGAACAGTCACACATTCTTTGAGTGAATTAGCATGGCCTTACTTGGAGAGCAATTTGACAACATATGGATAATTTTAAGCACTCAAACTTTGACCCAGGTATCCCACTTCTAGTAAATTATTCTACACAATTACTAAGAAAATGAAGACTCTAGCTTCAAAGGATCTTTACATTACGTGTGTGTGTGTGTGTCTGTGTGTGTGTATGATAATGGATGAAAAAAAAAACATAAATTCGAGGAAATTTACTTTAGATCAGACCTAATAAAACTCTTGTATTTTTTTTAAATTAATTGAAGTCTAAAACTTAAAGAGTCTTTTGAATAGTAAATAGAAAAAAACACTAGTATGCAAATGTGAGTATACAAAAGCAACTGATATTGTTTACTGAAGTCAAATTTGTAATTAAAGAAAAAGCTGAGGCTCGGCGCCTGTGGCTCAACAGGCTAAGGCGCCAGCCACGTACACCTAAGCTGGAGGGTTCAAATCCAGCCCGGGCCCGCCAATAAACAATGACGGCTGCAACCAAAAAATGGCCGGGCGTTGTGGCGGGCGCCTGTAGTCCCAGCTACTTGGGAAGCAGAGGCAGGAGACTCGCTTGAGCCCAGGAATTGGAAGTTGCTGTGAGCTGTGATGCCACAGTACTCTAGCCAGGGTGATAGCTTGAGGCTCTGTCTCAAAAAAAAATAAAAATAAAATTAAAAAAAATGGGGGGGAGGGGAAGCAATGAAATGGATGTTTGGTGCCAGTAGGCATTTATACCTTTTTTTTTTTTTTTTGAGACAGAGCCTCCAGCTGTCACCCTGGGCAAAGTGCTGTGGCATCACAGCTCACAGCAACCTCCAACTCCTGGGCTCAACAGATTCTCCTGCTTCCGCCTCCCGAGTAGCTGGGACTACAGGCGCCTGCCACAACGCCCGACTATTTTTTGGTTGTAGCTGTCATTGTTTTTTGGCCGGGCCCGGGCTGGATTCGAACCCGCCAACTCAGGTGTATGTGGCTGGTACCTTAGCGGCTTGCGCCACAGGTGCCGAGCCTGTATTTGTACTCTTTTAGTGGAAGGAGTTAATTAATTCGTCTAAGAGCAAAAACTTCTTTTATGCTGCCCAGAGCCTCCCTGTGCCCCACAGCAGCATCCATCTGCATTGTCAGTAGCTGCACGACCCACAAACCCTTGTGACATTTGGACGCAGGCGTTCTTTGTGACGAGGACACAGAGCAAGAGAAGAGGGGAAGCAAATGCCTTCTCCCTCCTGAGGCCTGAGCAGTGTCAGTCACAAGAGTAGATGCAGAGGGTGACAGGTGATGGGTGAGGACATGTGCTGGGCCAAGTGATTGAGGTTCTGAGCGTTCTTTAATAATGGGTTGTGTTGGTGATATGTGGGTCTCTGTGTGGTCTGTGGACTGAGGCTGGTGCGTGAGCTGAATAAGTGTTTATTTTATTATATTTTATTTTGAGACAAAGTCTCACTCTGTTGCCCTGGGTAGAGTGCATGGTGTCATAACTCACAGCAACCTCAAAGCCCTGGGCTCAAGGGATCCCCTTGCCTCAGTCTCCCGAGAAACTGGGACTACCGGCGCTTGTCACAATGCCCAGCTCTGTTGCTCAGGCTGATCTCGAACTCCTGAGATCAAGCAATCCACCTGCCTCAGCCTCCCAGAGTGCTGGGATTATAGGCATGAGCCACTGCACCTGGCCTTGAATAAGTGTTTTAAAAACATAAGTAGCAAAGTTGCTGCTGCATCCAAGCTCGTGTTCACTTTCCTAGTAGTTCATTTCTTTCTT
>CAUYRH010042171.1:0-99976 GCA_963574655.1 Perodicticus potto | reverse complement strand
GGCTCAGCGCCTGTGGCTCAACGGGCTAAGGCGCCAGCCACATACACCTGAGCTGGCGGGTTCGAATCCAGCCTGGGCCCGCCAAACAACAATGATGGCTGCAACCAAAAAATGGCCGGTTGTTGTGGCGGGCGCCTGTAGTCCCAGCTACTTGGAAGGCGGAGGCAGGAGACTCGCTTGAGCCCAGGAGTTGGAGGTTGCTGTGAGCTGTGATGCCACGGCACTCTACCCAGGTAACAGCTTGAGGCTCTGTCTCAAAAAAAAAAAAAAGAAAGAAAATCAGAGGATCAGCCAGGTGCTGTGGCTCACGCCTATAATCCCAACACTGTGGGAGGTTGAAACAGGTGGATTCCTTGAGCTCATCAGTTTGAAACCAGCCTGAAAGAGAGTAAGACTCCATCTCTACTAAAAAATAGAAAAACTAGCCAAGTGTGGTGCTGGGTGCCTGTAGTGTCAGCTACGTGGGAGCCCAAAAATTTGAGGTTGCTGTGAGCTATGAAATTGCCAAGGCACTCTACCCAGAATGACAGAGTGAGATTCTGTCCCACAGAAAGAAAGGCAAGGCAAGGCAAGGTAGAAGATCGGTTTAGAAGTTTTAGCATATGAATAACAGAAACTCCAGAAAATGTAGTGGAGGGAATTATAAAAAGCAAAGCAACAACATTCTGTAGCAAGGTATATCCTTACGAAATTTTGGAAGACAAGATATAAGGACACTACCCTAAAAGCTTACAGGGAGAAAAATCAGATTACATATAATGGATTGGAAATCCCAATGGCATTAGACATCGCAATAGTGAAATTGGAAACTTAAAGCAAATAAATCAACACCATCAATATCCTGAAAGGAAATTATTTTCAACCCAGAATTTTGTTCCCAAGGAAATTACCAATCAAATGTGAAAATAAAATAAGTACATTTTAAACCATTCAACAGTTTTCAAACTTATATCCATTATTTACTACTTGAAGATATATTGATCAAGACAAGGGGAAAAACTAAGAAAAGGAGGAATTTTGGATGTGTTACTCAGAAAGAAGAGTGGCAAAGGTAAGTACTAGGAAGGTAGAGAGCAAAAAACTCAGGAAGGAAATGATGTCAAAATCTTCATCTCAGGGTGATGAGACTTCAAGGTGGTTTTGTCTCAGGATGGACCTATAAATGCTGGTATTTTTAGGTCTGTTAATTTTTTTCTTGATAGGCATGTAGCAGAAATGTTGGATTATTTAGAAGACTAGGTAAATGGAGAAAGGCAAGCAAAAAGTAAGGCTGGAAACCACAATGGGATACCAATTCACATCCCTTAGGATGGCTTCTATAAGAAAATGGAAAACAGGAGTTGGCAAGGATGTGGAGAAATTGGAGCCTGTGTACATTGCTTGTAGGAATATAAAATGATACAGTCACTGTAAAGAGCAGTTTGACAGTTTCTCAAAAAGTTAGACATAGGGCGGCACCTGTGGCTCAAAGGAGTAGGCTCGGCGCCTGTGGCTCAACGGGCTAAGGCGCCAGCCACGTACACCTGAGCTGGCGGGTTCAAATCCAACCCAGGCCCACCAAACAACAATGATGGCTGCAACCAAAAATGGCCGGGCGTTGTGGCGGGCGCCTGTAGTCCCAGCTACTTGGGAGGCGGAGGCAGGAGATTGGCTTGAGCCCAGAAGTTGGAGGTTGCTGTGAGCTGTGATGCCACAGCACTCTACCCAGGGTGACAGCTTGAGGCTCTGTCTCAAAAAAAAAAAAAAAAGTTAGACATAGCATTACCAGATAATACAGCAATTCCACTTCTGGGAATATACCAAGAGAATGGCAAGCGAGGATTCAAACAGATACTTGTACACTCAAGCTCAGAGTAGCATTATTCACAGTAGCCAAAAGGTAAAAAGAAACCAGGTATCCATCAACAGATGAATAAAAAACAAAATGCAGCATATGCATTTAATAGAATACTATTTTGACATAAAAAGGAATTAAATTTTGATACATGCTACAATATGGATAAGCCTTGAACGCATTATGCTAAGTGAAATAATCCAGACACGAAAGGACAAGTATTGTATGATTCTGCTTATATGAGGTACCTAGAATAGGCAAATTCATAGACAGAAAGTGGAATAAAGTTTACCAGGGGCTGAGGGAGGGGAGGGAATAGGGAGTTATTGTTTAATGAGCCCAGAGTTTCTGTGTGGGATGATGAAAAGTTCTGGAAATTAACAGCGGTGATGGTTGCACAACATCATGAATATACTTAATGCCACTGAGTTGTATGCTTAAAAATGGCTAAAATGATAAATTTTAGTTATGTATATTGTAGTACCCCAAAAGGAAATGTAAGGAAGACAGTGTGGTCATAATATTCTACTTGATGTGACCATATCCCCAGGGATTTTTGTAGTAGCCAGAGTTAAGATTAGCACGAGATGTTTCCTCATTGTTAATTTTCAAAATGTAATAACATTCTGTGAGTCAGAGAAAGTGATTCTGTAGAATATGGGCCGTCAGTTGAGACTTCTAGAGAAATACACTAGCAGGCTATTATAATGGGGGAAAGACTGAAATTGAAGACATCTATATTCTTATATTCTATTTTTTTTTTTTTTTTGAAACAGAGTCTTATTTCATCACCCTGGGTAGAATGCTATGTTGTCCTCATAGCTCACAGCAACCTCAGTCTCTTGAGCTCAAGCAATCCTCTTGTCTCAGTCTCCTGAGTAGCTCGCCCTACAGGTGCTTGCCAGGATGCCTGGCTAATTTTTCTATTTTTAGTAGAGACAGGGTCTTAGTCTTGCTTAGGCTGGTTTCGAGTTCCTGAGCTCAGGTGATCCATCTGCTTTGGCCTCCCAGAGTGCTAGGATGACAGGTGTGAGCCACCACACCCAGCAGATATCCAGATTCAATCTTCTTTAAATCATGTTCTAACTCTTTGCTTACATTTTCCTAATCTGTAAAATGGAATGGACCATATCCATATTCCATATGGAATGAATCATAGCTGCTAGCTCAATCTCCCAGAAGTGTTGAGGTAAAGACAGCACTGCTCATGTAGTACATTTAGCTTCCTAAAAGATGTTTTATTTGATTCTCACATCTGTTATCATTGTGTTAGGTTAGTTGGTTAAAAAAATAATGTCTTAAGGATTCTTTTGCTTAAAAATGGAAAACTATTCTCTTGTCCCATAGAGAGAGAAATAGTATTGTGTTTTAATGATAAGGATTTTGTTAAACAAGAGTCAAAATGTTGGCTTGTTCTACTGTTTAAAATGATCTTCATTAGTCACTAAGAGTCTTGCTTTACCTTATTACTGGCAAAGATGCTTGTATATCCAGAGTACCTTTCTTTAAAATTCTAATGAGATGATAATCTTTTTAAACTCATTGAGCCTCAGTTTTTTCATCTGTAAAATGAGGATACAATCTACCTTGTCTATTTGACAAGATTGTTTTGAAGACTAAATAAATGCCATTCATTTATTTATCTGGTGCATACTCACTGTGTGCATATCAGTTATGCAGAATGCTGGAAATGTTATGTTCAGCAAAAGAGATATGGTCCATACATCCTGAAACCTTCAGTTAAGTGGAATAGATGCCAATACATATACAATTAGTTTCCTAACCCTAACGGTTAATTTTTTGTGTCAATTTGACTGGACCACAAGGTGCCCAGATATTTAGCTAAAAGTTATTTCTGGGTATGTCTGTCATAGTGTTGTAGATGAAATTAGTACTTGTGAGTAAAGCAGATTGCTTTCTCCAGTGTGGCTGGGCATCATCCAATCCACTGTGGGCCTGAATAGAATAAAAAGGTGGAGGAAGAAGGAATTCTCTTTCTCAGCCTAATTGCTTGAGCTGGGACATTGGTCTCCTCTCCTCAAACTGGGAGTTATACTGTTGGCAATTCTGCTTCTTGGGCCTTTGGATTTGGACTTGGAACTATACCACCAGCTTTCCTGGGGCTCTAGAGTATAGATAGCAGATTGTGGGACTTGTCAGCCTCCACAACTGCATGAGCTAATTTCTATAATAAATATCTCTCTCATATACAGTAGAAACTCTGTAAGACCAGCCAAGGAACTACAAAAAATTGGTCAACATATGGAGGTGATCAACATAAGGAAGTAGTCCTACTGTACTGATCTGTGTATATGGTGCATGTCTGTGAAAATTAGGTCAGCTGAAGGAAATGGCCAATATAGGGAGGTGGTCAACTACAGTGGTTCCCCGTACATATATAGAGACCAGTAAATACACTAACACTTGAAGCAAGAACCCTCAGAGTTACCCATGCATATCCAAATCAATGCCATGGAATCAGGAAGCTGGACTTCAGTTTCAAACTGTTCCTTATTTAGTAGTGTCATGTTGCCCATGTTGACAACCCCAGGCTATCTGTACTGTTGTAAGCTTAGGAGTCAGTCTTCTGCCCTACATTTTAAAACTTTAGCAAGAGATCAAGTCACTTGATTTATCTTCCCTAGAGAGCTGGGAAATGCAATTTTATGGCCAGAGCAGAGAGGATTCAAAAGTTTACTAAAGTCCTGGGAACTTAAAACTGTAGACAGGGATAATATTACTGTTCATCACTGTCTACTTATTTTCTATTTAAAGAGTTTTATCTTCCTAGTAGAGGGGGTTGGTTTAATAGAGTGTCAGGGGAAATGTCTAGTGAACGTATTGATTGACTGCATGATGATAAATGTGGGCAACTTATCTCCTAATCTTCCTCCAAGTTTGCCTTGCTGAGGATGAATAAAATTATTTTTAATATAGCCAACAAAGTCTTTTTTCTTCACCTTGGCATTTTAGTACCATAGAAGTGCCTAGATGACTCTTTTTTTTCCCCAGAAAGAATAGTAATTTGTAGATTGGCACCGGGTAGAAGCTATTTCCAAATATGGTACTTTATGCCTGAATATAGAGTTTTATCATTTCAGCTAGAAGCAATTAAGTTATGACAGGATAGTACATAAGGAAAGAAACAAAGAAATATGTACACATATTTCACACACATATCAAACACATCCACATTTGAGCGGAGAAGATGGTCATCTCTCAAGGGGAAGAAACAAGGACTTTCATTACCAAGGGTAAGAAAAATTTTCTAAGGCACTTGCATATTACATGCAAAATAGAAGCAACCTGAAGAGGTAGGAGGAATGAGATTGTTTAATGAGGCAAATTAATTTTATGTCATATTTCATTCTCCAAAGTGAAATATTTCTGAAAAATGGTTGCTTAGAACACACTCTTGGTATTATACATCTCCTTCTCTTTGCTTACTTAAGGCAAATACAATGTTGAAAAGGTTTTTAGTCTGATGCTCTAACGAGAAGTGTACTTCTGTCACATCCAGAGTGACTGACAATGCTCTGGCCTATCCATTACTCAATTCAAATAATAGGGTTTGCTTGCTTTTAAGGTTACTTGAGCTGTAATGTTGTTATTGTTCTTTCAACTGCTCTTTAGTCTGATTTTCACAGAGGACTGGTAGGGAAAGAGAGGGGGTTTGGGCAGCACTCATTCATGAGTGCAAATGCCAAGGTGACCCCTTCCCCTGAAGTACTGAGTCCAACTTGCTAATAACAGACATGCCTGCAACTGGGAGTTTAGTTTGGCTTTCAGTATGGATTCAAAACCACCCCCACAACAGAAAGCCATTCCTGGATATTCTTTTCTTCAAGTTAGAAACAAGAGTGGAAATACTTAAAGAAGATTTGCATCTTCAAAATTTTGAGGTCCTTGAAATTAAAAAATCATAGATAGCTGGGCATTGTGGCAGGAGAATATAGTCCCATCTACTCAAGAGGCTGAGGCAAGAGGATCTCTTGAGCCCAAGAGATTGAGGTTTCTGTGAGCTATAATGATACCATAGCATTCAAGCATTCAACCTAGGGTGACAGAGTGAGGCTCTGTCTAAAAAAAAAAAAAAAAAACTGTAATAGAAAACATGCATTGAAATTTTAAAATAGAGAATCATTTCTTTGATCTGGTTTTCAGAGGCTAATCTGCATTTCTGTCCTCCCTGTCACTTTTACATAAGAGAATACATGACCTCAAATTACATAAGAAGATACATGGCCTCAAATTTGATTTCTGTCTATGAGAATTTCCTATTATAGATTTGACTTCAGTTAATTTCTGAGAAAAATCTTACATGCTTTAGGTTTTGAAGCCATGTACATTCCTGCTCTGTAATCTCATTTTCACAGAGGATTGGTAGAAAAAGAGATAGGTATTGGGCAGCATTCATTCATGAAAAAACAATAACCTTTCTATTAAACTGAAATAGGTCAGGAAATTTAAGATTGACTATTGGTATTTCGTTGAAATAACTATCAAGAAGGAAGCCTAAAATAGTTAATAGAAGACAGAAGAAGAAACCTTAGTCCTGGGTTCTAAGTCCAGCTCCATCACTATGAAGCTGTGTGACACTGGGCAAGGCATTGTTTCTCCTGGGTCTCCGTTTACTTTTTTGGAAATGGACTGTAGCATCTCTAAGGTCACATTCAATTAAATGAATACATATCCTGAAAGAAATCTACAAAGCAATGTCCTGCTCGCCCTGCCTCACTTTGCTACATTAGGAATCCTTCACATTTTCTTGTAATCTTGAAGCAAAGCATGTTGGTTGAATGTTTTTAACTCTGGGACTTCTTTTCCTAAGAAATGCAAAACTTCCATTTAATAGCTTTTCCCAAGATTGTTATTTTGTTATATTTCAAACCTTCAAAAGACTTTCAGGCATAATGCAATGAAGAACTTTATGCCCTTCATTTAGATTTATCAGTTATTAAAATTTTCCCACATTTGTTTTCTCTTCCTCTACTTCCTTTCTTGATACACAACATTGCATTGCAGAATTCATCACAGACATCATGACACTTCATCCCTAAATACTATAGCATATATCTCCTAAGAAAAGTGACATTCTTCTATATAACCATAACTACTTGAAAAATTTTACAGTGATTCAATGCTATTGTCTAAATACACTCTATATTCAAATTTCCCCAATTGTCCCAATAATGTCCTGTGTAGCTTTTTTAAAAATTTCAGGATCTAATCAAGGATTTTTTGTTGCATTCAGTTTTCCTGTCTCTTTCCCCTCCCTTAAGCTATAAATTCCCTGCTTTCTGTTTCCTTGCTTTTCATGGTATTGACATTTTTTGAGGAATTCAGGCCAGTTGTTTTGCAGACTGCCCCACAATTTGGATTTGTCCAGCTGTGTCCTAATGATTATATTCAGGTTAAATACTTTTGGGTGTTTTGTGTCCTTCTCAGTGCATGACACCTAGAGATGTTGTAATTGACAAAAACAGGTTCGATGGGCTGGCACCTGTAGCACAGTGGTTACAGCGCCAGCCACATGCACCAAAGTTGTGGGGGTTGAACCCAGCCAGGCCAGCTAAACAACAATGACAACTGTAACAAAAAATAGGCAGGCATTGGGAGGCTGAGGCAAGACAATCATTTAAGCCCAAGAGTTTGAAGTTGCTTGAGCTGTGACGCCACAGCACTCTACAGGGGAAACAAAGTGAGACTAGGTTTGATCATTTGGTTAAGTTGGTATTTGCCAAATATCTACAAAATTAAAGTACCATTTCCTCTTATAATTAATAAGTGATCTTGGGAATGACACTTTGAGACTCTATTAGTCCTATTTACCAAAGATTTTGGCATCCATCAGCAATGGTCTTTGTAAGGTTACTGTTTTGATTGCCCTCTATAAGAGCTAATTGGGATAATCAACATCCCAGGCAGAATGGAAGAAAGAATTAGTCAGTGTGAACCTGACCATAGAACAAACGCTGAACAGTGTGAGTCTGTTTTTGATGGAGGTGTTGAAATAAAGTGAGAAAGTAAAGTGACATGCTGCTAGCATTTTAAGCAGTAACTGGAGGGTTTTGGGATGCTTACTGTGCAGAATCAAGAGAAGTAATTTTTTTTTTTTTTTTGAGACAGAGTCTCACTTTGTCGCCCCTGGTAGAGTGCCATGGAGTCATAGCTCACAACAACCTCAGACTCTTGGGCTTAAGTGATTCTCTTGCCTCAGCCTCCTGAGTAGCTGGGACTACAGGCGCTCATCACAACACCCGGCTATTTTTTTAGAAAGGGGGTCTTGTTCTAGCTCATCCTGGTCTCGAACTTGTGAGCTTAAGGGATCCACCTACCTTGGCCTCCTAGAGTGCTGGGATTATAGTCATGAGCCACCATGTCCTGCCTGAGAAAAGTAAATTTTTGTTAGGTATTGAATAGAACAAATACAGTATACTGTTTCTGTCTTTGTGGTCTCCCCACAATATAAGATAGGACCTAGCACTTGAAAATAATGGGTATATCCACTACAAATAATGCATTCATCTGTAAATTTTAAATAAAATAAAATTTTAAAAATCTTTTTTTTTTTTTTTTTGTCACTCTGTCACCCTCAGTAGAGTGCCGGCCGTGGCATCACAAAGCTCATAGCAACCTCCAACTCCTGGGCTTAGGTGATTCTCTTGCCTCAGCCTTCTCTTACAGGTGCCCACCACAATGCCCGACTAGTTTTGTGTTGCAGTTTTGGCCCGGGGCTGGGTTTGAACCCCAACCCTTGGTATATGGGGCTGGCGCCCTACCCACTGAGCAATAGGCGCTGCCCTAAAAATCTTTTTTTAAATGGTTATAATTTCCCTTCTTTATTCTTCCCTTCCTCATTATATTTTTGGTTATAATTTCTCTACCTTTCTGTTAGATAAAATTCAAGTATTATAAACAAGAAATGCAATTAGTAATCAATAAAGTGGGAGAAGAAAAAATTGTAATAGATTTTACAGATACTGATAGCTGCATGTGATGAGTGAGAGTAACAAATAATCTGAGCACGCCTCTGTTTTCATCTTGAAGAATTATTCCACAATATATCTACGTTTGTTTTCTTCATGTTTCTCTGACTTATAAGAGTTAGTTTTCAACAAAAGCAGGAATCTGTACCAATGTGTGGGACTAGTTATTAAATGATAGAGAGAACAAATCAAATGTTGCAATAAAGAGAAAACACTATGCAGAGAAGAGCAAAAATAAATAATGATAGCAATAATCATGATGACGAAAAAGAATACTAATGAGCTTTGATAAAAGATCCTGGAAAGCAAAGGTATTCTAAGAATGATATGGCAACTGGAACAGAGAAGGTGAATTGCACAACAGATTACATTTTAAGTGGCAAGAACAATCTGGCATAGAACATGAGGAAATTAGATCATAAAACAATAGATTCCATGTAATCAAGCAATAGAAATAAAGAAGTCTTAGCAAAGACTTTTTTGCCTTGTGGAATTATACTAACGTATGTCTTTCTTCACTATCTTCATGTTGCTCTAATGTATTAGATGATTTGAACCCAAAGTAGGGAGAGCAATGTTTTACTATGATGTCAGTGTTTTAGGAAAAAGAGCCAGGAATGTGAAATGTAAGCTTTTGGCAAATACAATGATGTCATTGTTGCTGCTGTTGTGCTTGTAGGATAACTGTATGATTGTTAATTATGAAAATAGAAATAGTAGTGATACAATTGTTCTTAGAACAGGAGTGCTATGCCATTAAAACATGCATAATGGAGATTACAAGAACAATCAACAAAGTACAGGTATTATAAAGAGTGACTTTTAAGCTGCAATGTAGCTAAAATACACTGTTAAGAACCTAGAATTGTCTCATGAATGAATAATGAAATAGCCGTATTTTATTAGCTTTATTTAAAACTACCTACAAGTTGAAGAACCTTTTTGAGCTCTTTTAAAAAACACTTTTGCAATTTGCTGGAGCAATGGTTTCTTTTTTTTTTTCTTTGAGCTACACTGGCTAATCTGATTTTGGTGTTTCGGTAATTGTGTCAATTAATACGTGCTGAGAGAAATTTCATTTGTTGAAATGGATACCAGGTGAATACATAATTAGTAGAGAGTTGTGTCTTTAAGACCATGTGTACAGTTTTCTAAGATCAGGTGCAATATGGAAGATTAAAGTTAGAGACAACTAGTTTCTTAGTTATACTTCTATTTAACTAGTTCATGAAACTTCTAGGTAATATGAGCTCATTCTAGAAACTGGGCCATATTTTTAACTTGGATATCTCCAACAACAGAGCATTTGTTTGTTCTGAAAGTGAAAGAATTTACAACACAGATGAAGAGTTGTTTCCTCTTTCTGGGATTTTTCAAAAGAATAATGGCACTTGAAGAGAAATGAGATTACTAGATATTAACGATTTCATAGAGAAGTATGTACTCTGTTCCAAAAATGGCATTAAGAAACTCAGAAGTACTACCAATTTGTATTTAAGGATAGATGCTTGGTAGGAGCCCATTTTCATACTAAGTCAGACTTCTTTTTGGGGTTTCTGAAGCAGAAGTATGAAAATCCAAAATTCAAGTCTTCATCTGTACTATGATACATAATAGCCAGAGTCTAAAATATCTAAATACAAATATATAAAGGATAAGTCATAAAATAAGTTAACATTTATTGTTCATCTGTCATTGTCTGCCAAATCCCTATCTAGAATTTACCAAGTGCTGCTGAGAAGTCACAGGATATATATACATATATATATAACAAAATCATAGAATAGTATGGTAAATACTATATTAGCAGTGCAAAAAAGGGGGTATGTCTCCTTGTGCACATGTATCGTCAGAAAATAAGGAACCTAAATGTCTATCCACAAGATATAAATAAATATGTTGTGAAATATTCACATGATGGAATACTAGGCAACAATGAAAATGAATGCACAGGAACAACTCTCACAAATAAATGCTGAATGTAAAAAGGTTTTAGAAGAATACCTATAGATTGATAACATTTTTTTTTGTTTTTGAGACAGAGTCTCAAGCTGTTGCCCTGGGTAGGGTGCTGTGGCATCACAGGTCACAGCAACCTCCAACTCGGGCGCAAGTGATTCTCTTGCCTCAGTTTTTCTATTTTTAGTAGAGATGGGCTCTCGTTTTTGCTCAGGCAGGCCTTGAACTTGTGAGCTCAAGCAATCCAACTGCCTCTGCCTCCCAGAATGCTAGGATTATAGGCATGAGCCACCTCATCTGGCCTATAGATTGAAATCATTTTGTATTGATTCAAATATGTGCAAAAGAATACTACATATCGTTTAGGGATACTTCCACATGTTGTAAAAATTACAGAGAAATGCATGAAATGATAGGCAAGGAATTCAGGATAATAATCCCCTGGTGGGAGGAGTAGGGAAGGTAGGAGGGCTAGAGCATGGAGAGAGAAGACAATATCCCAGAGGAAGCATGTAGGAGGGTTCAATTATTTTGAAAATGTTTTATTTCTTAAGCTACTTGGAGAATACATGATTGTTCATTATGTTTTTTGAAATATTTAATAACACATTAAAATATACATAAAGTGCCACATAAGCAGAGCAGCAGCTATTAATTCTGAATGGAAACAGTAACCAAGGAATAAGCTTTCCAGATGAACTAGTCTAAGTGGTTAAATTGGTCTTGATGGATGAGTAGAAATTCAGTAAGTCTGGATGACAGGAAAGGAGATTCTGGAATGATGGACCAGTATGGACAAAGGAATGAAGGTGGTCTGGAAAGAGCTGGGCTAGAATGCATAGAAATATAGTATATTTGTTGGGCCTGGCTCAATGGCTCATGCCTATGATCCCCTATGACCTGCCTTTGGGCAGCCAAAGTGGGAAGATCACTTGAGGCTAGGAGTTCTAGACCAGCCTGGGCAACACAGGAAAGCCCGCCTCTGGAAAGATTAAAAAGAAAATTTAGCTGGATGTGGTGGTGTGTGCCTATAGTCTCAGCTACTTGGAAGCCTGAAGCAGGCAGGAGGATTGCTTGAGGGCAGGAGTTTGAAGTTACAGTGAGCTATGATTATGTCACTGCTCTCCAGTCTGGGGGACACAGCAAGACCTTGTTTCTTTAAAAAAAAAAACAAACAAAAGAATTACATATGTGACAATAAAGGAAGTTGATAACATTACTGAGAAAAGACCAAGAAAGGATTGAATATAGCAGAAATAGAAATATAAAATAATTATCATACTAGGATATGTGAATAGGAGCTTTCAAATTAGATCTGGGCTATAATTTATTATATATTTTTTACATAATACCAAAGGATTGATGATTTCTTTAACCAGGGTGTTATCTTGTCTGAGTCTGATCATTTTAGATCTGTACTACTCTTTGAGTAAAAAGCAAAAATAAAAATCACCATTCATCATAAATCATCTACCAAATCCATTAGGAAAATTGATCCTTGGGGTCATGAACAGTAATAAATACTCAGTCCTTTCACTGGTAGCTTTAAAAAGTCATTTAAAGTTTTTTCTTATAAGTATCAAACAGTTTTCCTACCTTAACATGTCAAATGAAACTTCAAATAGAAAACAGTGTCCTGAGAAAGAATAGAAATACTATTTTTATTTTTGGAGACAGAATTTCACTATGCTGCCCTAGAGTGCTATGGCGTCACAGCTCACAGCAACCTCAAACTCTTGGGCTTAAGTGATTCTCTTGCTTTAGCCTCCCAAGTAGCTGGGACTACAGGTGCCCACCACAACACCCAGCTATTTTGTTGTTGTTTTCATTGTTGTTTAGCAGGCCCTGGCTGAGTTTAAATCTGCCAGCCTCAGTCTATGTGGCCAATGCCCTAACCACTAAGCTACGGCTGCTGTGCCAGAAATACTGGTTTTTGTCTTTTTTTTTTTTTTTTTTGAGACAGAGTCTCACTCTGTTGCTGTGGGTAGGGTGTCCTGGTGTCCTAGCTCACACCAACCTCGAATTTAGGCTTAAGCGATCCACCTGCCTTAGCCTCCCAAGCAGCTGGGACTACCAACGCCCACACAACATGTAGCAAGTTTTTCTGTTTTTAGTAGAGATGGAGTCTTACTCTTGATCAGGCTGGTTAAATTTGTGAGTTCAAGCAATCCACCCACCTTGGCCACCCAGAGTGCTGAGATTACAGGCGTGAGCCACCGTGCCCAGTTGAAATATTTTTTAAAAAATGTAAAGCTTGTTAAATTTGCCAGAGCCACTGTTTTATATAAGCATCATTTGGTCACTAGTAGGTGTCTTTCGTTGTCTTCATATGGCAATATCTGAAGAATATGGGTTGATCAACGTGTCACTCATCAGAGTGTCTTTACACTTTACAGAGATGATGGAATATTTATTGTATAATATCTTGGAAGGATACATAACATTTAGCAAATTGAACCACACATCTCCTTTCCCTGGTTTTTAAACCTTAAAACTACAGTTTGAAAAATAACTTTCGATATGAAAAAAATTAAAACAGCAGGAGATAATTAGGCCAAAGTTACAACATTATTGCTGACGGGCTACCTGTCAGTGAATGCCAATTATCACTTCTTCTCAGAAATAGTTATGAGAGTTAAAGAAGGTATGTTAAATGTATTGGTCTTCTTATTTGATCATTTGGAAATGGCTTAAAGATAGCTCTGTTAACTACCTCAGTTCTACTGCAGGTCTTAGCATAGACATGGAAACACAAAATGGCTAAAAGTTAAAAATGACCAAAACATAAACCTTACCTGCCTTAAGTTAAAGATAAGTTTTCCTAATAAATTTAATTCATATATTATATACCAGTATGTGATATCATGATGATGTGCTAATAATTGCCATATTGGCAGAGTGCAACATACAATATAGAGATTTAGAAAGTCTGGTACCAAAAATAGCTTTTACTAGTATAAGGCTCAGAGTTCAGTTCAGTCATTGAGCTATAATGATATTCTCTGACTAGTCAAAGTTGAATGTTCAAGATGTAGTTTGAGTATTAATCACCAATTCAAATAAAAGATAACATAACTGGAGAGGCTTTCCTAAGTTAAGCAGTTTATTACAGAATGCAGTTAAGTTTTTCCCTGTGTGTATTACAGAGCCACTTGAGGGTTTTCCCTACTAAACAAGAAACCTCTTTTGGAATTACTTCTTTAGGTTTAGTCTTTATTAACTCTACTCTTTTTAGCAAAGAATTCACCTAAGCTTTTACTAATATGAATTATGAGTTCATTCATACCACCAATTTCAAGTTTAAGCTTTATCTTTTTTCATCCTACCCAGTAAGAAATCTGATGATATGCTTTATTTGGGTTTATTATACAATATTCCACTGTACATATATAGTCACCCTATTTAGTAATATGTGAACAAACCACAGCCTTATTTAGCCATTTCATTGTTGATGAACATTTGGGTAATGTCATTAATACATGAAAAAAATTAATATATGTATACAATCCTACACACATTTATATGTACACAGCATTTTACAGTCTTTTATGGGAGTATAATACACATACACATAGATGCATATGTAATTGTACAGCTCAATGCATTTTCTTTTTTTAGCTCATTTTTCACAAACTTAACACACCAGCACCCAGCTCAAGACAGTGAATGTGACCTGCTCCCTAGAAGACCCACTTGTGCCCTTTCCCAGTCATTTCCTTCCTATCAAGAGTAACCACTATCCTGGCTTTTAATAACATGAGTTTTGCTTATTTTTGTACTTTATAAAATGGAGTCCTAAAAGACATATTCTTACATGACTAATGTCTTTCACTTAGCATATCTGTGAGATTTATATGTCACTTCATGTAGGCTGTTTCCCATTTGGGGAGGTTATGTGTAGTGTTGCTCTGAGAGGTTTAATATGTCTTCTGCACACATCTGACATTGGTATATTCCTAATAGTGGAACTGCTGGGCTAGGGTTTTCATATATTTAACTTTAGTAGATATTGCCAAACAATTTTCAAAAGTGGTTGTACGATATACACAGCATTCGACTTCTTGAGAAATCATTCTAAGGAAGACATTTCAGCTTAAATATTAAGAGAACATGTTTCAGAGTCACTCAGATCAAATTCAGCTTACCATTAAACAGCTATGCCACCTTGGACAATACACTTTAAGCCTCAATTTATTCAACTGTAAAATAGGTATGTGTGTAATAAAACCTTTTTCAAAATTTATAAGAATTAAATGAAGTATTATTTTAATGCACTTAGAACAGTGCCTGAAACACAGTAAATGCTTAGTTTATTGTAATCATTATCAATTAAAACAGACACAGTGGAGAATTAAAAACAAATATGGACAATATAATCCACAATTTTAATTCTCTGATGGAAGAAAACTATGAAACTCTGAACCAAAATGCATTACCAATTCCAGCATTACACTTAGACCCTGAAAAAATAACTTAAGCATTATCCCAAAATGCATTTGCAAATTACTCTTGCCAGAGGCAAAGTTCTTGGATGCAGTGTATTGCCATCCATTTTTTCCTCCTTACCAGACATTACTCTTTAAAGACAGGACAGCCAAGGGCTACTTTGGAAAGTAACTAACATAATACCTTTTATTATATTTGCAATTTCATACCTTCCTCAACCCAATCCCCAAAGTTGTTGAAAAGTGGCTGTAATTGCAACATTAGGTCCTAGCTTTCCTAGAATCTTAATCCTGTGAAAATATCTAAGACAACATTCATGTCCTTAAAACCCTAAAAATGAGCCCAGATTCTTGTTTTAAATTACAAAGAACTTGCCTTCTTTTTGTAGGATAAGTTTGATATCCTCAGAATGGATTTCAACAGCTGTCTGAACAGCACCCTAGAGGTTAACACAGGTATGCCTTGTACCCAGGCACTATTTTAACTAAAAAGTTAACACAGGCACACTCTGTACTGTTTTGGCTAATTGCTCCAGGGGTAGCAAGTTCAGTCATCTTATGTAGGTAATTTTGGAAAGTGCACTGTGTTCCTAATAAACGGTATCAGATCCCATGTATCTAGTCACTGTTTTCAAAAAATAAAGCACACAATCAAGTTGCAAAGAAGTCTTTTGAGGCCAGCGGTAGACCTGAAAGGGAAGTTTTTGAACATTTAATTGGACCTCTTTGATTTACAGCTGACAAAATAAGTTACTGAAAATGCTTGCCTAAGGTCAAATGGTTTGTACTCTGGACGGGCATAAGCTCATTTTTTAATTCAGTCTTGGGGATGCTTCATTTTCTCTAGGCACCTTGCTTCCCCCATCCGCACAATCCCATCCATTTCATTAAGATCCAGACCTGGGATCCAGAAATGGGGAAGTTGAGGAGTGTGAATTAAAACAAGGGAATCACAAACCATTAGATTACCAGGCACTGTAAGACAATGAGGTTTGCCTGCTAGATCATAAGATCTGACAGGCAAGACATCTGTTTTCTATACCATTGTATTCTCAGCATAGTAAGCCTTGTAATCCCTAAACATTGTTAAAAAACAAAAACAAAAACAAAAACAAACCTAATCAATCAATCTCGGGTATGTCAAATTGTTAGAGAAAAGACTTCCTGTTTTTTTCTACCACTTCCTCTGGGTAGTATTAATAAAACATGTAGATTTAGAGTAGGAAGAGTAGAAATCATATACAAAGCTTTCTTGCACGGTGCCTGGCCCATTGTAATTACTGTCAAGTTTATTTTCCTTTTTTTCCTCTCCAAGAGTACGCTATAGAAAGTGAAGAAAGTATCGAAAAGGTTGGTGAAAGAGGGCTGTCGGCGTCTTTCTGATCCGTATAGATCAATTACAATGCCCCCAAAAATGCACAGTTATTTTACCCAGAGAGACCGGTTTCTTTTGTTGATCGATTCTGGGCTTCAATCAGCTCTTTAATACAACTTTTTATAAGTATCGGCTACACTGCAGCGGGAAGAGGGGCTGTGGTGGGAAAAGCAGGGAAGCCCCCCATCCTGCCTTTAAAAAATGTAAAAGAAAACAACGCAGCGGTAGGACTGCGGTTTGCGGGTGTAACGGGTTTCGCGGCCGGGCGGTCCCAGCCCCGCCCCTCGCCTGCGGCCGCTCGGAGGTTCAAGTTCGGCTCTTCGACCTTGCGCTCCCGGATTCGAAGCTGTCCGCGCCTCCCAACCCCCTAGCTGGAAGACTAGGGGGCTCAGGGTCATGCTGGCGCGGGGTCATTCGGCCACGCACTGTGGTACCACGTGGGGGAAAAGTTTCCAACTCTGCCTGTTGGCCCTATCAGTGCGCCCGGGCGGAGGGAAGGCCCGCGCTTTGGCACCCGCTCCCTTTTCGGTCGCCTCCAGTCGCGCCCTCCCAGGGAAGCCCTCCTTAAGTCACTTCTCCAAATTTCTTCTTTCCCTGGCTGCACAGGTCGCCAGCGGAAAACACTCTAGGGGTGCCTCACGACTAGGCGGCCTCAGTACTTCGCGCCGGCCAGTGTAGGGGGTCGAGGACAAGTGTCCCGAGGAGGGTGCGGGGGTACGCGCATGGCAGTGGACCTTACGCGTCCCTGGCACCAGAGGCGAGGTCTGTCTACGGCTTCCACGCCCTAGCGCGCCAATTCTGCCCGGCCGCGGCGGACCCCATACAACACCCCCCCCCAAACGCACCCCCCCAGCGGCTCCCCACCGCCCCCAGTGCGCAGGCCCGGCCGCCCCAGCGCGCATGCCCTGGGCTCGCAAGCGCGGCCAGCCCCCAGCCTTTTGCTTTTTACTCACTCTACAACTGGGGAGGGGGCGGGGGCGGAGGGAGCCCAGCCGCCCACGTGATCCAGTCGGCCGGGGCCGCGGGGGCGGGCGCGCGCGCCGAGAGAGGCGCGGGGAGGGCGGGTGCGCGTGAGCGGGCGCGCGCGCGGACCAGCGAGCGAGCTAGCGGGCGGGCGCGGGGCTTGGTTGAGGCGGGCGGCGGCGGCGGTGGCGGCTGTGGGCCGGCCGCGGAGGGGGAGGAGCGGGAGCTGAGCGGGGCGGGCGGAGGATGGGGCCGTGCCCGGGCTCCCGCTGCACCCGCCCGGGGACACGCCGTGCACCCTCCGGCTCGGGGTTCTCTCGGCGGCGGCGGCGGCAGCGTTAGCGGTGGCGGCGAGAGCGGCGTTGCCGGCAGCGCTTCTTCCTCTGGCTGGGTGACGAGGAGAGGCAGCGGCGGCAGCAGGCGGCGGCGGCACACCGGTGTCTCTCCGGCTGGAGATTTCTTTCTGCTTTCCTCGTCGACTGACTGACTCACCCCCTCCCTTTTTGGAGGAAGGGTGACCTCTTCTTTGGGACTGGAAAAAATATTTTTGTGAGGAAGGCGGCGGGTGGCAGCGTTAGGGTTCTTCTCTTCTCTCATCTCTCTCCTCCCCCCTCGAAGACCGACAAGCAAACCCCACAACTGTTCCAGCATCCTCCTTCCTCCTTCACCTCTCGCAGTTTCGCCCTCTCTGCTAATTATTGCATTATTATGCTTCCCTCTCTGGGGGGTCTCGCCCCTCTCTGGTCGCTCCGGAGCCCTGGTCTCCCCTGGCTGCATTTCTTACAAATTTTGGAGCCTGGGAGTGAGTTTTCTCTGAGGCGTGTGTGAGAGGCGGCGGGGGTGTTTTCCTGTGCGAGGGGCGGGTGAAGTTCATTGCCCCCACTTTCCCGCGACCTTTTCGGACCCGATTTTGGAACTGGGGGGGCGCGGCGGAGAATGACCGCGGGGAGTGCTCCCCGGAGCCTCCCAGTCTCTTGATCAAAGCATTCCGCTATTCTGATTTATTGCCTGCTTGGTGAGTTATTTTTTTTCCTCTAAAGGAGACCTGTGTGTTCAGCCATTACTTTGCTCGGCACTGCTCCCAGGCATCTCCGACCCTCGGTGCTGTGGGGAGCCCCACACTTGGGCTCCTCGCCTCTCGCCCTCGTTCCCCGTCCCTCCTCCCCTCTCTCCGCCCCTTCCCCCTTTTCTTTTCTCCTCTCTTTCTTCCCCTCGCTCCCTTCTTTCGGCCGCCGTCTCCCCCGCGCCCTCCTCGGGGCGGAGGGAAGCCGTGAAGGGGGAGGGAGGGCTTGGTGTCAATTTTTTTGTGTGGCCACGGCCGTAGCCTGTAGCGGGCGAGCGGGGAGACCCCGGCGCGGCAGAGCCATGGATGGCCCAACGCGGGGCCATGGACTCCGTAAAAAGCGGCGGTCGCGGTCACAGCGAGACCGGGAGAGGCGCTCCCGGGGCGGGCTGGGGGCCGGCGCGGCTGGCGGCGGCGGAGCCGGCCGGACCCGGGCGCCCTCGCTCGCCTCGTCGTCGGGCTCCGACAAGGAAGACAATGGGAAGCCCCCGTCCTCCGCCCCGTCCCGGCCCAGACCCCCGCGGAGGAAGCGGAGAGAGTCCACCTCGGCTGAAGAGGACATCATTGATGGATTTGCCATGACCAGCTTTGTCACTTTTGAAGCGCTGGAGGTAAGGGGGACCTCCCTCCCCTGGGTTCCCTTTATGCACGACCCCACTCGACTGCGCCCAGCTTGCCTCCCCCGCAGCGCTCTGGGCTGTCTGTCTGTCTAGGCTGAGGTCTTATTGTTGGGGGGGAAGCTGGGGGCGCGGGCAGACAGGCAGTAGGAGGGAATCGCAAAGCCGTGCTTGGTCTCCTGGTTCTCGCTCGCCTTTCCTCTGCGCCCCCTCCCTGCGCCCCCTCCACAGCAGATGGGTAAGAAGAAAGGGGTTCAGGCATCACAACAATGCGCCCCCTCTTCACGGATAGCTCTGCCCCTACTCCTTCGTTCTCTCCCTCCCCAATCATGGCTTCTTGGCTGGTGGAAGTCTCTTTGCTGGGTTTGGGGCGCCTGTGGACGGTTCTCCGTGTGCTTTCTACAGAGCCATATGTCTGTGTGTGTGTCTGTATAGTATATACCTTTCCAGGGTGTTCTCAGGACTGGAGACCGATGGGGTTTTGTGGTTTCTTTGCGCCCCCCCTCGCATTTTTTTAATTTTTAATTTTTTGGTGAAGCTGGGGAAGGGGGCGTTTTCTCTTGGTTGGGAGAAAGGAGGGAGGAGGGGAGAGAAGAGGAAACGATGAAATATCTCTATTCTGTGTGCGGCTCCAATACTGTAAGGGTTAATTACAATACTGTCTGTACACGTATATAGGCACGTGTGTGTGTATGTGTGTGTGTGTACATGAGCAATTTAGTTAAAGGACAGAAAAGGTACACCAAGGAGGACTGGTGGGAGGAAAGAAAATCCTAGTGAAGGGCTCCTCACCAATTGTCCCTCTCTTTTCCTTTTTTTTGTGTTTTCTTTTTTTTTTTTTTTCTTACTAAGTGATTGGCTTTCTGTGTGTGTGTGTGTGTGTGTGTGTCTTTTTCTTTATTCCTTGGACACCTGCAGCGTGGATTTCCAAATGTACATTTTCCTGACCGCTGACAGCCTCTTGACGAGAGGTGAGGGAGGAGGGAGGTGGGGGAAGTCTGTCCAGGGGTTAGTGGGAAACTGTCTTTTCCTGGACAAATCTTCCTTGGTGCTGGGATTGGTCATTGGCCTCTATAAATTTAATTGCCTTCTTTCTTCCTTTTACCTCCCTGTCCCCACCCCCAGTACACAGAGAAGGCTTTGAGATTCTGAACAGTTCGTCCAGCTTTCTTAAGCACTAAAACCAAGATAATGAGTTGGTTTTTAGTCTTTCAGGCACCTGATGTGATGTTTTGAGGTTCCTGAAGGAAACTTTTCCCTGTTTTTTTTTTTTTTTTTTTTTTTTTTTTTTAGCTGCTGTTATGGTATTGTTTCAGATGCCAAATGCAAGCTTTGCTAATGACACATACAGTAACTGTACAGATTTAGATTGCTGGTCCTGTGTATGTGTTTTGGTGTCAAGTTTAAATATTTTTTAAAAAGGAAGACTTCCTGTCAATATTGTCCTTTTTCTGTTCGACTGCTTTTGGTTGGGCTGCTGGTGGTGGTGATGTGGCTGGTGTTTGGGGAATAAGGGAAGAGGTGGTGGTGATGTGTTGGCGACCACAATACAGATTTTGATACTAGTTATTGAATCGGTTGACCTTTGGTTCTAGAACTGATTCTTTATTGGATAAAATTTTGAGTTTTGAGGTTCAGCAGTTATTAGGATAATTCCAACTGTGGCTTTAACTTTGCCAAGGTAGGTGGTTACTGTACAGTGTGACCTCCTCCTCTCTCTGCTTCTTTCTTTCTCCTGCTTTAGAATAGGAATTGAAATGGCAGCGTGTTCCCATTAGAAAATGCTGCCTAGAATTTGGTTCATCATTGTTAACTCTAGTTGGTTTAGGAAATTACTTGTAAGAGCTGGTTACAAGTGGTTCTGCTTTCTACATGGTTACGTGGTTGTCTTGGCTGCCATGTGGCCCCTCTCAGTAAGCAAGAGTGGCCTCTGGGTTCCCATGAACATTTTTGAAGACTAAGTAGGGATGGAGGTAGATATATCTATACATACATAACAGGCATATACTTGTGCAGTTGGTTTTGATTACTTTGTCTTTAATAATTAGCTGTTTGAATGGACTTGTGATGTATATATCTATCCATTTGGCTTTTGAAAGGAGATGTGCCCATTAGAGCTTTGTTTGCTTTGTTTGTTTAGAAAATGTCTTTTTAAAAAAAGAAGATCAGTTTAAAATGTGCCCTTTGGTATTGTTCCTTTCTTTGCTCTGATTATTTTTTCTGCTACTTTTATAGATTCAAAGCCCAAGTTACTTTGGTAGCTGAATATTATGCCACCTTCATATCTAAAAATCACATATCTGCGTGTGAGTATAAGAGGTCTGACTTTTAAAAAGTTTATTTAAAATTTTACAGAAAAAATTAAGTGCATACAGAAGTAGATGGAACAGTGCTATAAGTGCTAACCCCAGTACACTCAACATCTAGGTTCAACAACTGCCAACTCATATCTTGTTTTTTCGGTATTCCATCTACAACTCAGTTTCCTTCCTAGATATGTAAATACTTCTGTAAGAATTTCTAAACCATAATGACTCAAAAAAAACCAAATCCTGCCAAAACCCCATAGTATTATTATTACACTTAAATAAATTTGTAACAGTTCCCTAATATCAAATATCTTGTCAGTGTCTTCATTTTTTAAGAGGGCCAACTTTTGTAGGAAAGCTGTAAATACACATTTCAAATTAAAAATTCACAATGGGAAATAAAAATCATATATTTGGCAAAAGGTAGATAGGTTGGCTGCTTGCTATCAAGATGTGTACATGCTATATGGTCAGAACATATGTGTGTAGTGATTGTTAAAATAAAACCTCTGGTGTCCCTGGATCCAGTTTGGAAGATGTAGTGAACTATCACCAAGAAATATGAGGCTTATTAGGAAACCAGTAACTAAACTATGAATTTGTACAGAAATGTGTATTATGGGGTGTTTGTTAAATGTTAATAATTTTTATATATGCTTAGCTGAATTCTCCTAAGTAAATAGTATATTTTTTTCCCTTGTGTTTAGAAATGAAAACAATTTGTTACCACATACCATTAAGCTGTTGCTGGTGTAATGTTGTGATAAGAAACCCGAAATATTGGCTTTCACAGCTAGATTTATGGCTTATATCAGTTCAGAGAATTAGCTGGCAAACTGTGGAATAGCATACTTTGTGTGTTAATGGACACATTATTTGACTCTGTGACTTTGTTCTGAGTTGCTGACTTTGGACTTCCCTTTTAAAAAAGAGGGTTCTAAGTCAAAATGAAGTGTGCTGATATAAATAGTTCCAGTCCAACTGTGGCATTACTGATACTGGAGTAAAAGTAATAAGCTTGCCAAATGAGAACTTGCATTTTTAGGTTGATTGTTCTGTCCTGTTTAGATTCTTATTTAGGATGATGAAAGCTTTAGGGGGTAGTTTGACAAGTCTCAGACTTGATAGGCAGTGAAACTGGCTGAGGTAGTTTCATATTCTGCATGGACACTTGTCTTGAATAATTGAGCCTTGAAGTTCAAGTGTGTGATTATGAAGAGTCTCATGATAAAAGATAAGAGGTAGGTGAGAAGGCTAAAGTTGAATGTGGTGGTGTTTTCATTATGCAGCTGAGAATAGAATTACCATTCGGATATGGTATTGTCCGTCTGTTTTTTGAGTGACAACATAACAGTACATATCCTCCAGATACGATGTCTAGTTAAAAAAAAAAAAAAAGTGGCTTCTAGCAAACAAAGTATAAGTGGAAACATTGAGGTCCTGGTACCTTAGAGTATTCTGATGTACCAGCTAATGATGACTTTCTATTCTGATTTGGGTTTCTTTCTGTGTAGTCTATTAAGAAGCCATGTGAGTACCAGGGCTCAAAGTTTGACTTTACAAATGCATTATTATTTCACCCCTCACTCCTCTTTTGTGCACTTAGGTCAGCTTCCTTTTGTGTAACTGACCAAGGGACGCAAAGGGGGAATTTGTGGAATTAGCAGAGAAGAGGTCATTTGGAGCTTTGCAGGTTTATGAAAATGAAGAAAGACTCATTTCTAGTGGGTAGAGCAAAAAACCAAGACTTTCATGTGGTCTTCATTTCCTAGCTCTGTTTCAGGGCTTACCACCTATCAATACTGTAGCCTGTACAGAATTTGATGTCCTTATCATATGCCATGTTAATAGGCTGTAGTAATGGCAAATGAATAAATCTAGTAATGGCAAATGAATTTTTATTCAATTGTTTAAAAAACACTAATCATTATTTAAAATGTCAGTCAGCAAATGCATGTGGAGTGCTTAGTACATATTAAGCAAGGAGTATAGAGAAACCTTAAAAATACATATATGTGTATATATATATATAGCATCTCAAAAGGTATGCAGTTTAGTTTGATTAAAAAAAGTCTAGCAGCTACAAAATAATTTTGAAACAGGCACTTGAATGGCCCAATATCACCTAAGTGTAATAGGTTTTTGTAGACAGGGTAGTGAGAGAGGCTGAAGTATTTAAAAAGGTTTCATGGAGAAGATGGGACCTAGAAGGATTAGTTTCTTGGATAGATGGGGAAGGAGTAGGGGACAGGGAGAGCATTCTAAAGAAATAGCGAAGAAGGCATAGAAACAAGACAAGTGAGAAGATGCTATGTGGTTAGGACTTGGGGCCAAGGAAGGACTGATGGAAATGGGTACAAAAACAAAGAGGGCTTGTTAGGGGGTTAGGGGACCTGTGAAGACCCATTTTCCAGCTTGGCTCTTCTAACTGGTTGTTTGACCTTGAGAAGTTACTGTCTGAAAGCATCAATTTTTCTCTGTCCATTAGTGGAAAGATTTAGACTTGTTTAGAGAGTAAAGATTTTCAAGCTGGAAGGGAACCTAGCCTTGCAGATGGTCATAGGTTGTGTTCAGACCAAAATAGAACGATCTACCCTGGAATATTGTTTGGAAGTTGATGGGCTAGACAAAATTAACTGGATAACTCATTCTGGCAGAATTCAAAGGCTTTATTTTGTGAATGTGAGTGTTTAGTATTTAAGAAGGAGGCAATGTGATCTTATTTCCTAAATGTATTTGACCACAGGGCACTTTTATTCTCAGCATTGTAACTCATAATCCAGTATGGGGAGTGCTGGAAAAGACCTCAAAAAATGTCCCTCCAGATCTTGGAATTTGATGGTCTCTGAGTCTAGGGTGAGTGGGCTGATGGTAGACAACTAGGAAAAACCAGGCACAGAAGTGTATAGTCTGTGTGGGAGGTTGCTTCTTAAGCAAGAGTGGCAAGGGAGTGACATAGTAAGGGAGATGTAAACAGTGAAGGAGATTAGTCCACTTCTTTTCTTGCTTGCTTTTCCTGCCTGATGTCAGCTTTTTCACTGATGGTTAGCAACTCCACCATGAGGTGAATATTGGTGAATGAATTTCATTAATATTAGCCTTTTCAGTGTGATAGTAGCCCAATTCTGATGTCACCAATCTGCTCTTCAGCCAGTATGTTTCATGTATTGATGCTTTTTAGCAACCACTAAGAAGAGTTTGGATGAGAAAGGAGGTTGACATTAATGTTAAAACAAAGGTTTCAGGCCAGGCACTGTGGCTCACGCCTGTAATATCAGCACTCTGGGAGGCTGAGGCGGGCGGATTGCCTAAGCTCATGAGTTCAAGACCTGCCTGAGCTAGAGAGAGACCTCATCTCTAAAAATAGCCAGGTGTTGTGGAGGGTGCCTGTAGTCCCAGCTACTTGGGAGGTTGAGATAAGAAAATCGCTTGAGCTCAAGATTCTGAGGTTGCTGTGACCTATGACACCATAGCACTCTACCGTGACACAGGGAGACTCTGTTTCAAAACAACAACAAAAAAAACACCCCACCCCCCAAAAAGGTTTCAGTTTATCTGCCTTTTGCTTTCTGTGCATGATGTGGTAGTTCAAAAAGGGCTAGAACCTCTGTTCTGCTCTTACACAGCCAGGAACAGCTGTGGTGCTGTGTTTTTGTTGTGTTTTTCACTTTCTGTATTGGAAAGTTTGGCTATGGGATGGAATAGTAAATGGGTCAGTTCCAGCATTTGACTTCTGAAAATGTGCATAGCTGAAAGATTTAGGATCTGAGGAGTTCCTAAGTGATGAGGAAATTTGGAGAAAACAAATGGTGTGAATAATGTGTGTGGCTATGAATTCAAGTATTTAACTCTACTTAATGAATTTCAGTATTTTACTCTACAAAGCAGAGCATCATCACTTGGGGACTATATGTGAGATGAGGTTGAAAGTTATGATATGATGATTCCATGTGGTTTATATTAGCTGTGAAGATTTACTGCTGCAGATTTTTTAAGGGAGAATATGAAAGACATAAAAGGATATAAAAGAATCAGTAAATGTAAAAAGTGAATCGTGAAGTTAGTGATTAGGTTTTTGATACGCTCTGAGAGTAGTGTTTTCTAGTTCCCTTTGTTGACAAGGGGTTAAAAAAACACCAGAACTTTGGCTCAAAGGAATAGGGCACTGGGGCCCCATATGCCGGAGGTGGTGGGTTCAAACCCAGCCCCGGCCAAAAACTGCAAAACAAAACAAACAAACAAACAAAAAAACTCCCACCAGAACAGTATACATGATTCAAGGAATATTGAGGCTGATAAAAAGATTCTGAGACTCTTCTATACCACAGTTTTGTGTCCTTTCAAAAATGAATAGTTATCATTTAGTTTGAGAAAATGTTAGGATTAGAAATAAGGTCTCCAAGTGGACAGAAAGTAGCTGAGGCTAGCCACGGTAGGATTTGGAAGCCTTGGACAATAAAGTCCACAGCGCTTCTTGATGGAGGCTGTGTGTGCATATGTGCATGCATTTGTGTAGAAGGTGAAGGATGATGGGTTAGTGTCTTTTACATTTTATTTTATTTTACTCCTGTTCTATATAGAAGTCATAGTATAGACTAAATGTAGCCTAACTTTGTAAAAGTGCTTCTTGCTATTTTTTTTATCCTCAGGAAGCAACAGTTTTGGGGGGTTAGGATCTACCCAATATATGGTAGATTTAGGATAAAGAATCTGGTGATGAGATAGCAATTACTCATTTGAGAAAGTTCAGAAAAAAATAAAGTGGATTTGAAAACTCAGATTATTGAAGTTTAGAAGAGCAACATAGTGATGAATTTGGTAAAACCCAGTGCAGGAGAGGATCAAAAACAATTTGAAGTCACTGTTTCGCTGGGGCAGAACTTTCTCAAATAATCTACACTTGTTTAATTAATGGAGATTTATTTTTCCCCTACAAGGAAGGACATAGAATTTAAGGGTGATGAAACCCTAAATATGTATTATAATAATTCTTCCAAATCTGAGCTGTGTTCATCCTTCATTTCTTCTAACAAACTTGTAGGGTAAAGGTAGTTTCTAGCTTTGTATATCTTGGTATGCAGTCAGTGTATATTGTAAGGTCACAAAGAATAGGTGTGGATTTACCATAATCTGACTGCCTCTGCTTGCTGAGGAAGGGACTAGACAAGTGTAGGGTTCTGTGTTTCAGTCCTGTTCAGGTCTCTGATTCCATCTATTGCAGGGGGACCTGGATGTGAATTGCTGCTGCTTTAGAAGGTGTTCATTTCACACATTACTGTATGTCACAGTTTCATTTTAGGGTCTAGTTAGATTCTCTACCCAGTGCCTGCCTCCTCTCCTTATTCCTTTTTTTCCTCCCTTCCTCTCTTCCTTTATTGAGATATAGCTATCAAAATTGTGAATGCATTTAATAAAAAGTAATGAATGGATTTAGGAAGTCGTGGATGAAATGTGGAAACTTTAAAATTCCAAACTTTTATCATTTTAACTTTGACATTCTGATTGAAGGATTCTAACGTTAGCTCTGTGAGGATGATTTGCTTATCACAGTTTTCTAAACTGTTAGAAGTCACCGTTCTGATTTCCCAGTTCATGTCAGAACTGTATTTATGGTTTGCTTGAAAAAACTTTACAAATTGCCACCTACACGCAAATATTTTTAAAAAAGATTTTACTGTCAGTCTGGGCACGGTGGCTTATGCCTGTAATCCCAGCACTCTGGGAGACTGAAAGCAGGTGGATTGCCTGAGCTCAGGAGTTCGAGACCAGAGACCATTCTAAGCCAGAGGGAGACCCTGTCTCCAAAAGCTGGGCATTGTGGCAGGCACCTATAGTCCCAGCTACTTGGAAGGCTGAGGCAAGAAGATTGCTTCAGCCTGAGTTTGAGGTTGCTGTGAGCTATGACGCCGCTGCACTCTACTGAGAGCGACAAAGTGATACTCTTGTCCCCCCCAAAATAAAAAAATAAATAATAAAAAAAATAAAGTGATAGATAATTAAAAAAAAAAAAAAAAAGGACTTTGCTGACATATTGGTTTGGCTTGCCACTGTACCTCATGGTGCCATAATTGCATTGTACCTTTAGGGCCCTGCAAAACCCATGTGTAGTAAAATGGGGAGAAGGAAAAAGAGGAGAGGAAATAAGTAAGTAATGGACAATGGTTAATGTGGGTTGGGATTCATTTTCGCTTCAAATTTTAAGTACTGTGGGGTTGTTAGTAACTGAGGAGGAGCATGCAAAGACAGTTTGTGACTAGTGGTTATATGGTTTTTTTTTTGAGTCAGAGTCTCACTCTTTCACTCTGAGTACAATGCTTGGCATCATCATCATAGCTCACAGCAACCTCAAACTCCTAGGTTCCAGCAATCCTCTTGCCTCCACCTCTGGAGTAGCTGGGATGACAGGTACCCCCATAATGCCTGGCTAGTTTTTTTCTATTTTTAGTGGAGACTGGTTCTCACTTTTGCTCAGGCTTGTCTGTAACTCCTGAGCTCTAGTGATTCACCCACTTCGACCTCCCAGAGTGCTAGAGTAACAGGCGTGAGCCACTGTGGCCCGCCAAAGTTTGATATTTTCAAACATCGGCCAATTTCTGAATCTGAGACTTCCTTTAAGTTATTGTTATTGTCAAGTTGTGGGGTGTTACTTGAGGGATATTGTTTTTCCTTGTTCTTGTCCCTCTACCCATCACTTCAGCACAAAACCAACTCCATTTTAAGTTCCTAATGACAGTGATAGTTCAGAATTTAAAAAGAGGATTTAAGCGATATTTCAGTATTACAGTTATCCTCAATTGTTATACTGAAGTAGACTTTTTTTTTTTTTTTTGAGACAGAGTCTCAGAGTGCTGTGGTGTTACAGCTCACAGCAACCTCAAACTCCTGGGCCCAAGTGATTCTGTTGCCTCAGCCTCCCAAACAGCTGGGACTAACAGGCACCCACCACAATGCTTAGCTATTTTTGTTGTTGTTGTTTGGCAGGCCGGAGTGGGCTCTAACCCACCAGCCCCAGTGCATGTGGCTGGCACCCTGGAGCCTCTTTTAGGTTTTTTTTTTTTTTTTGGTCAAAGTATGCTTGCTGCCTAAATGTTGCTGGCCAAATGTTTAGTCAATAGTTTTCCATAGTTAAAAAACATTATAAGCAGGGAGAAAAAAAAAAAAACAAACCAGAATGAAGATGTGGATGACACAGTAAATGAACATTAAATTATCACTTGTTTTCAAGATACATGGTACAAATTTCCTTCATTTCCATCCGTTCTTTGTACACATTCAGTTGGCAAAAATGATGAAAGCACTGGATTGTGCTTTTTCTAAGAAATTTTACTTTCACTAGAACAAAAGGGGAAATAAGCATTTTGTTATTTGCAAAATGTATTGTGCATTGCTACATACTGCAAAGTTTACTTCCTCATTTCTTATGGTGGTCAGTTTGAATACTTGAAAATTACAGTTTTGGCCGGGTGTGGTGGCTCACACCTGTAATCTCAGCACTTGGGAGGCTGAGGCGGGTTGATTGTGCTGAGCTCACAGGTTTGACCCAGCTCGAGCAAGAGGGCGACCCTGTCTCAAAAAAAATAGCGGAGCGTTGTTGCAGGAGCCTGTAGTCCCAGCTATTTGGGAGGTTGAGGCAAGAGGATCACTTGAGCCAAAGAGTTTAAAGTTCCTGAGAGCTATAACACCACTGCACTCTACTTAGGGCAACAAAGTGAGACTCTGTCTCCCAAAAAAAGAAAGAAAGAAAAAGAAATTATACTTTTGAGACTCATGTGCAGAGCTAAATCTTCAGTATTCTAAAGTTGGTACCTAAATATTTTCAGATTAGCCTTTTGATCAATTTCTCTCCAGCCTTTGGTGGCTGATGTGCTTTCTAAGCCGTATGGCATCTGAGGCACAGATGTTGTCTTCAGTGATGTAGCTCTGCATCTCATTTTGCAAATGAAAACACAACGCAGAGGGGTTAATTGACCTGCTCAAGATCATACTGGGAGTTAGAGGATCTTACTGTTATCCAGAGAAGACTGCCTGCTAACCTTAAATTAGTACTGGAGTCACCAGGATTGGGAACCTTAGAAGGAGATTTTTAAGTAGTATTACAAATGAGGATGAACACCCGTGAATATAAAGCTCCCCATTTTCCCAAAAAATGTTCTGATTTACTCAACATCAAAAACTTTTTAAGAGCATTCTTTCCTGTACCCTCTTCCAGTATATTGACCTAAAATTCATTGACCTTTCTTTTTAAGTACTATTCATTGTTATTTTAAAAGCCCCCCCCCAAAGAAAAATATAAAGTGATGATATGAGAGTTTCTTAATCTTGAACATCCGTTGGAAAGATAAAATAATTATTTGGATGTAGGATGACCTTAATGTGGCCCGCTTAAAATTTTAATGTAATTTTTTGGGGTAAAAGACTTTTTTCAGTTTAGCAATCCAGAGAAAATCAGACCAGTTTAACAAAATTTAATACTAAAACATATAAAACAAGTGAACTTTGGAATATTGTTGAGTTAAAGCCTCAACCAAACTTTCCTTCTAATGAAAGACTCAAAGTATTAAATCCAAATGATGTGTTGCCTAAGGCATCTTGCCTGTTAATTGCTGAACCAGAAAATTTATAACAATTGTTTGTCATGTGTGTATATTTATAGCCATTCATATAATGAAAAGAAGTTTTCATGGGATTGTAATAACATGTCAAGATGGATGTAATTAAAACAGAAGCAGATCGACACCCTGAATTAAATGCAAACCATAAACGAGGATACCTGAGTATTGTGCCTTATGTATTTGCTGCAGGGGGCAGTCAGCCAAATATGCAAATAAAAAGACATTGATGAATTTCCCTGGGTGTGTATGTGGTTGCAGAGAACTCAACTATTTTATTAATCTTTTATCAAGCATTGTTTAGATTTGCAGCAGCAATGGGATGTATTAATTTGGCAGACCAAATAGCTTAGGACCAGAAAGTAGAAAATAATAAGAGGAAGACATGATTGATATGCTGTCCTATAAATAACATATGTGATTAACAAAAGGACTGAGTAATCTTTAGATCTGTGCTTGATGTGATGTCATTAATTGAGTTGTTAAACACCAGAATGTTTGAGTTGAACTTCAATCAGAGAGGCTCTGCCTCCCATTTAAAATTCAGCCCTATCTCTAGTTGCAATGTGGACTGATATGTTGACAAAATTGGTGTAAATTGAATTTTTGTAAATTGGATCAAATACACCAGGGGAATCTTGCTGTGAAAAATATGAGTCCTTTTTATCAAGTATAGTACTCCTCCTCTCTGCAGGGAAGCTGGGATTTTGGTAGAATGATTCTCTTTAGATGGGCATTGCTTTCTCAGAGACTTTTCTGCGTGTGCTTCCTGTGCTCTTAGAAGAAGGTGACTGTGAGGTTGGCATTTTCGGTTCAGGTTTTATACCTCACTTGGTTGGTGCTTCTAGGAATAATTGGTGGTGATTTGAATAAGCCCGCATCATTCAGATTTCAGAGCCTGATTTTCAAGTGCTTGCTAAGAAGGGCTCACGGCTATGAATATGGAATATAATTTCCATATCTGTTCCATTGGGGAGTCCAGGCATGTCATAACCACTTCAGAGTCATGATTGTACAGAGACACCCTAGCTATAATTTTTCTATATGAGAGTTCAGTTTTAAAATTGTAAAGATGCCAAAAGCAAGACTGTATTGTTATTAGGGAAGTCAGTGACATCTGTTATATCTTGTTAACCAGGGGAGGAAAATGCTTTAATCAAAACATCTAATTATGCCCTCTGAACTGATGAAATATTCTTTGCTCAATTTTTGGAATTGACCTTAATGGAAGAAGCTAGCCTCTATAGGAATTGTCAAGTAAATTTACTATTTTTATTTTGAAAGTACTTGTCCCTAATCATAGTGACATAAGGGTATTTTATCAAGTTGCATTTATACTGTGTGTCAAAAATAGATACTCTTAGAAGTTGTCCAAGTCAGCATTTAGTTTTTGTTTTTGTTCTTCCTCTGACTCCCTGAGCATATGAGGCCCCCAGAGGGAGTTTGTATTTCCAGACATGAGCCTAGGAGGATATGTGGCAGAGAGCCACCTGGGGAGGGAGCAAATGATAATCTTAGGTGTGAGGCAGGGGGATACTTCAGCCTGTGTACTGGGAGGTTGAGTTTCACACTTGAATGTTGAGACCTGCTGTGTTAGACAGTTTACTTTAGGATAGAAATGGACAAGATTGTTCCAGGTTACCTTCAGTTGAAGGAATGTACTTTTTGTTTTTTGAGACAGAGTCTCTGTTGCTTGGGCTACAGTATAGTGGTATCATCATAGCTCAGTGTAATCTCAAACACCTAGGCTCAGATGATCTTCCTGCTCAGCTTCCCAAGTAGTTGGCACTACAGGCATGAGCCATCATGCCTGGTTAATTTTTCTGTTTTTTGTGAAGATAAGTTCTCAATGTCTTTCTCTCTTTCCCTCTCTCTCTCTCTCTCTCTCTTTCCCTCCCTCTCCCTAGCTGGTCTCAAACTCCCAAGTCTCAAGTGATCCTCTCACCTCAGCCTCCCAGAGTGCTAAGATTACAGGCATAAGCCTCTGTGCCCCACCAGAATATAAATGTTTTGAAATATTGAAGTATAATGTGATTTCAGAAATGTTTCCTGTGTTTAAAAGTAATTTTACATAATATCTGAAATTATCAAAAACAGTTTAAGTATACTACTTTTCCCTCCCTTAATCAGTTTTTAAAAATAGTAAACTATTTTGGAATTGTGGCTTTCCACTTGAATCATTCAAACTTCAAAACCTATCCAATACAATTATCCTTTTATCTATATTTCAAAACCAGAACTGCAGCTATTTCCTCTTTCCAGAATCACAGATGGTGATAATAATAATGTTAATGATAGTACATTATTGATAGTCTTTCTTAATGCTGAGATATAGATTAGGTCAGAGAAATGCTTTATTTCTTAGCTTTGGGAGTATTTCATTTTTCTGAATGATTTTCCCATGGATTGAGATCTTGGGGCCAGCCTAAAGGAGTTTTTGAAGATACTGACCATGACATTATGTGCTTCATGTTGTCTTTGGGATCTGTTGAGAAGTTCAAATGCTGTCAAATTTTTTTTTCTTGGTCTGACATATACTCTGTAATGATACTCTGTGTTGGTAGCTATGACTGGAATCTTGGGGAAAATATGCCTGAATAGCATTTTCTCTGGTTTTTCTTTTTTTTATTCCTTCCTCCTTTCCTCTCTCTTTCTTTTTTCTTTGTTTTTTTTGGAGAGAGTCTTGCTCTGTTATGTGGGACTACAGGTGTTCATCAGCAGGCGCACTAAGATAATATTTTAATTAATTAATTAATTTATTTATTGAGAAAGAGTCTCCAGCTGTCACCCTGGGTAGAGTGCCCTGGCATCATAGCTCACAGCAACTTCCAAATCTGGGGCTCAAGTGATGCTCTTGTATCAATTTTTCTATTTTTAGTAGAGACGGGGTCTCACTTTTGCTCAGGCTGATCTTGAACTCGTGACTCAAGCAGTCCACCCGCCTCGGCCTCCCAGAGTGCTAGGATTACACCTGTGAGCCACTGTGCCTGACCCAGATAATTTTTTAAAAGAGATGGGGTCTTGTTATGTTGCCCAGGCTGGTCCCTAACTCTAGGGCTCAAGTGGTCCTCCTGCTTGGGCCTCCCATGATCAGTTCAAGAGGGGTAGGAAGTACAGAAGGGGTACTTCCCATGATCAGTACAAGAGAGGCAGGAAGTACAGAAGTTCTTCTTGACTTGAAAGTTTGGGGTCCTCACCTCTGTATACTCTTCTTTTTAATACAGATTTATTTGGTGATAGAATCGCACATGGGTATCTGGTAGACCGCATTTGTTCCTTGATGCTGAAAATTGTCTTGGTTATAAAGGATTTTCTAGGTATAATAATAGGATTTAGGGAAGGGAGAGTATCTTACTATTTCTTGGAAAATTTTTTATTTTCGTTTTAAAGGCTGGAGCTTATTTAATTTTAAATGGATGTCACTCGTATACCTGTAGCAGATTTTTTCTCTTTCTGTGTCCCTTTCACTGCTTCTCCCTTTGTTAAAATTAACCATATCCCAGGGCACATTACGCAGTTAGATTTTAAGCCTTTGTCAAAGGTGAGAGTTCAGGCTCATGATACTGAGGGTTGTCATGTGCCAGGCCCTATGCTAAATCTTTACACATAGTTATTTCACTGTATTCTTAAAACAGCCTTTTGGAATAGAAGTGTAAAATTGAAATAGGTACTTCTCATAGGTTACTGTGGATATAAGCTTATTTTCTTCTAGAGATTCTTAAGTATTTTGTCCTGTCTTCTTTTAAACTATTCTAGGAAGTGGCGTTTCTCTTGGGAATCTATTCCACAATACAGGAGACCTTATTGCTAGGGGTAGGATTTTTTCTTCTTCTTAAACTGATAGAAACTTCATTCTTTCTGGTGAAAGATCATTAAATAGCTCTTTACTTTTCTTTTGTGAAGATTACCTAGTGAAGAATAGTCCATTATTTCCCTTCATCGTTTCCTTTCATTGTTCTGAGCACATTTGCAGATTGTTTTCCCTCTTCTCCTACTCCACCTTGTTGAAGTTGTCTATGCTACAAAGAGTATGCTACTGGATATGGCCATTAGATTTGCTTATGGAAATCTATGTTGCATTTGGAGTACTGAAAAATCCTGAGAAGCCTCTTCATCTCCTCTGGGCTAAGATGGGCCTCCACACAGTTTATCTTCCAGGACTTTACAATTCAGAACTGGCTGATTACTGTCGCTTGCAGGTAAGGGGGGTTGTGTAAAGACACATATAGAATTATCCTTATTGGGCCTGAATTTTCAAAAGATTTCTAGGTGAATTATGAAGATCAAGCGAAATACTTCTTTGCAGTCTCTCTTTGAAGAGAGGTTCTTCTGGGAACCACCATGGTTGGAGACATGTGGTCTTGCCTCTGTCTCGCCAACTACCTTAATAAGCATGGTTATCATTTTGCACATTCAAAATGGAAATATTAGGGTAGAGTTCTCTTTTTACAGATTGCAGTTGCTAGGAAGAACCAAGTCAAAGCATGTCCTTTTTTAACTACAGCCATAAAAATCTCGTGTAATAGGAACCACAGTAGGGTTTTAAAGTTGATCTCTTATGCTTTAATTTTATGTATTGTAAATTTAAGTCCTGTATTACTTGGGCCTGTATCATATTGTAAACTCTTAGGTAGGAACTATCTATTTTTAGTTTCTCCTGTGTTCTTTTTTGCCCCTCTGGTGGTTTGTAATACCCTGTTATAATGTTTTCAACTAAGGAAACATAGTGTGAGGATGGCCTGGCAGGGATGGTTGTCAGTTTCACTTCAGAGCAGTGGGTGTCTTCTGTTCCCTGTTTACAGATGAACGTTGTTTTGGCATTCTTGTTGCAGGTTTCTGTATCTGCTGCCCGTATTTCAGCTGTACTCTTATTTTGTTTAGTGTGGTGTACCTGGGATTAGGAACAGAGAAATATATATGTTCAGCCTGAGCAGGAAATTACATTGTTGAAATGTAGCTCATATGGTCATTGTAAAATGGTTAGAATTACATATAATTGCCTTTCCAGTGATGCGCTTTTTCTTTACTTCCATCTTCCAAGAAGCACTCCTGGTAGCAAGCTGACAGCAGTGGCATTATTAGAAAACTTATGGACATGCAAAGGCATTAAATTGTCTTTAGTTTAAGGAGTAGATTACAGTTTTAGAGGTGGGTCACCATACTTTTAATCCATGGCTCTTGCTTAGTTCAGCTTTGTTAGACTAGGTGATAGAGATTTGTATAGGTTCCCTTTGCTTGCTGTGAGTATATTTCAGATCTTCTTTGCAACTGTAAGAAAGTTCTTTAGCGCTGCATAAGTCCACGTCACAATATTGCTGCCAGTTGGCTTCTCAGTCGTGATTCTTGCAACTATTCATGTCTTGTGCAGAAGTTCTTTTTCTAGGAGACTCTTTCAACCTATTTTCCTGAATGCGAGCCAGGAGATATTTTATTTGGGGTCATTTAGATGTAAAGAGACTTTAGTGGAGTCAGGAAACCACCAGGTGGCTGCCATTTTGTCTGTCTGTACATGAGCTTTAAGTTCACCATTAACAACAGTGAGAGATCATTGCAGCCTAGAGGCTCAGTGGTAGGTGCCAGAGACCCAGGGACCATGTGACAGGGCATTGGAAAGAGATCACCCACCCCCTCTTCCCACCCTGTGTATTTGGATTTTTTTCTTCATCCATCCAGACAGACTTACTGTCTGGTTGTAGATATTATAGGGATGCAACATTTGTGGGACATGGTATACTTTGAATTTTCAGGGTCATTTTTGTAGCTGCCAATGAATAGTAAGGGAAATCACAGAATGGAATGTCATTCATCAAATGTAATGTTTCTCTTTGGAGTCTTAACAGAAATAATGTGGACTTGGAGACTTTCAGAGTGGTAAGAGACTTTGGAGATAATCTTGGGCAGTGGTTTTGGATACTTCAGGGGACACTGAGTCATCTGAGGGGTGATCCTGACCTCATTCAATCAGAACTCTGCTTTTACCTGTTTTCTATATTAGTGTCATATTCTCTTTGGGAAGAAAAATATACCTGGATTTTTTTGGTTATTCTTTCATGGAAAAAAATATTTATTAACAGTTTCTGTGTGCCAGGTAGGCACTGTTGTAGGCCCAGGGAGTACTCCAGTAAACAAGAGAAATAGATATCTGCTCTGGAGTATATGCTGGCAGGAGGTTATTTATTATAAATAAATAAACAAATACATAATATGTTGGGAGGTCACAGGGCAAAAAGCAGAGTAAAGGGATAGTGAGAACCTAGTACATTAGGTCCTCAAATAACATCTTTTTGTTATAATATGGATGAGAAAAAAAATTGACTCCTGGTCAGGGTAACTTTCCGTATGTTTACATTTTCTCTCCATGTATGACAAAATTGTTTGGATGATGTTAAGTAAGGTGTATGTGTGCTTCTGTGCAATTTTTTGGAGGGTGGTTTAGGTAAAGCATCTCAGAGGAGGTGATGTTTGAGCATGAAGCCAAGGGAGGTGACGAAGAAGAAATGCAGATAAACAGAATCAAAAACAAGTTAGGGTATACTTTAAAATAATTAAAAGATTGGAATGTTCCTAACACAAAGAAATGATAAATGCCTAAGGTGATGGATATCCCATTACCCTGATTTGATTAATTTACATCATATGCCTGTATCAAAACATCATATATGTGTATACCCCATAAAGATATACAAATATTATGTTCCTGTGATAATTAAAAAATAAAATAAAATAAATGTGGTTAGCCAGGAGAAGTACATTTGAGGAGAGGGAAGAACAGGTGTAAAATCTTTCAGGAAGGAGTGGGTTGGTGGGTAAGCAACTGGATTGGAGCTGGGGGTCGGGGAGAGGATAGGTGCTAATGAAGGGGAGGTAGGAGAGAGTTCTGTAAGAACTTTGACTTTTAAAGCTGAATGTTGCCATAAGCTTAAAAACAGCTGAAAGCAACTGTCCAAAACACTCATTTGCAGCTGAAAAAGTAGTTTTGAATTGCCCCAAGGTCACTTAGCTGATGTTTAAACAAGACTAGATCTAGAATTCAATATAATATATTCTTTCATGGTAGCTTCTTACTGCACTTTGCTGCCACCACTCCAGGCCTTGGGTGGCATGGGACATCCATTAGGAGACTAGATTTGTGTCTCTTCCTGTTTATGGATATGGTTCTCCCAAAGATGCACTTTAAGATTATGCAGAATTCTAATGTCCAGTCACCACAAATTGGGAAGCATCTTCCCTGTTCAATGCCTGAGTCACCACCGGTTGAATAATTTTTTTTTTTTTTGGAGACACTCTCACTCTTTTGCCCTGGAGAGTACTGTGCCATCATAGCTCACAGCAACCTCAAACTCTTGGGTTGGAGCAGTCCTCTTACCTCAGCCTCCTGAGTAGCTGGGACTACAGGCACCCACCACAATTTAGGGCTAATTTTTTCTATTTTCAGTAGAGATGGGGGGTTCTTGCTTTTGCTCAGACTTGTCTCAAATTCCTGAGCTCAGGTGATCCATCCACCTCTGCCTGCAGAGTGCTAGAATTACCAGGTGTGAGCCACTGAACCTGGCCTGGATAATAATTTTAACAACAACAACAACTACTACTACTACTCATATTTATCAAGGGCATACTACTTGTACTCAGAGTTTTACATTAATTAAATTTAACCCAATGTAGTAGGTAACAATATTGTTCTTATTTTAGAGATAAGGAAACTGAGGTTTGAAGTAATTCCTCCATGGTCACGTAGATAGAAAGTTAATGGAGCCAGAATTTGAACCCAGACTATTGGAATTCAGGGCTAGCACTGCCTCTCTGATGAAGAAGAGGGGGAATGACTTCTATAAAAATTTTCTTTGGAATATGCTTTTCTCACGCCCATTTTAAGATGGTGTAGGGTCTAGCCCTGGGTGTAGTTCCATCTTATCACAACCCACTTTCCTGCCTGCAAAATGTTTGTTTATGTGGAGGATTTCACAGCCAGTCTGGTTTTGTCCTCATAACCCTGCTGATTTAGGCGAATTGCTGGTTAAGCAGGTACGTTCCGTCTTTCTGAACTGAATTTGAGTAGGGCAGTTTTCAAGACCTGTGTATACCGTGAAGCTTGGCATAGAATGCAGGCCAATGTTTTCAAGTCAGCAGACTTAGTTGAATTGGTCTTGATCTTTTCCCCCAGGGGAAAAAAAGCTCCAGACACCACCAGTACCTATTATAAGCCATAGTAATGTAAAAATCATGTTTTTTATTACTGGTGCTTTTCAGGACTAATACACAGTGAACTTGCTTTAAAATGTATTTGTGTAAAAATATATGTATGGAGGGTGGCGCCTCTGGCTCAGTGAGTAGGGCTTCGGCCCCATATACCGAGGGTGGTGGGTTCAAACCTGGCCCCAGCCAAACTGCAACAAAAAAATAGCTGGGTGTTGTGGCGGGCGCCTGTAGTCCCAGCTGCTTGGGAGACTGAGGCAAGAGAATCTCCTAAGCCCAGGAGTCAGAGGTTGCTGTGAGCTGTGACGCCACAGCACTCTACCGGGGGCGACAAAGTGAGCCTCTGCCTAAAAAAAAAAGGTGGTGCCTGTGGCTCAGTGAGTAGGGTGGCAGCCCCATATACCGAAGGTGGCAGGTTCAAGCCCAGCCTCGGCTGAACTGCAAAACAAAAAAATAGCCGGGCCTTGTGGCAGGCGCCTGTAGTCCCAGCTACTTGAGAGGCTGAGGCAAGAGAATTGCCTAAGCCCAGGAGTTGGAGGTTGCTGTGAGCTGTGTGATGCCACAGCACTCTATGGAGGAGGCCGATAAAGTGAGACTCTGTCTCTACAAAAAAAACAAAAAAAAAAAAAGAATATATATATATATATATATATATATATATATATCTCCTTGGGCACAGTGGCTCTCATCTGTAATGCCAGCGCTTTGGGAGACCAAAGCAGGAGGATGGCTTGAGGCCAGGAGTTAGAGACAAGCCTGGGCAACACAACAAGACCATGTCTCCACAAAAAATTAAAAACTCACCAGCCTAAGCAAGAGCAAGACTGTCTCTGAAACTAGCTGGGCATTGTGGTGGGCACCTATAGTCCCAGCTAGTTGGGAGGCTGAGGCAAGAGAATCACTTGAGCCCAAACGTATGATGATGCTCTGAGCTGTGACAACAGGGTACTCTACTTAGTGAGACTCTGTCTCAAAAAAAAAAAAAAAAAAAAAAGCCAGATTGTTGGCTCACGCCTGTTGTAATCCTAGCACTCTGGGAGGCCGAGGCCAGTGGATCACTTGAGCTTACAAGTTTGAGACCAGCCTGAGCAATAGCGAGACCCCCAGACCCCGTCTCTAAAAATAGTCCTAGGAAGTGCCTGTAATCCAAGATACTTGTCGGAGACTGAGGAAAGAAAATCACTTGAGCCCAAGAGTTTGAGGTTGCTGTAAACTCTGATGCCATGGCACTCCACTGAGGGCAACAAAGTGAGAGACTCTGTCTCAAAAAAAGAAAAAAAAAATTAAAAACTTACCGTGGTGGTCTACCTATAGTCCTAGTCCAGGAAGCTGAGGTGAATAAATGCCTTCATGCATGTATTTCTTCAAGAGAAGCTAACGGCTGGGATATTAAAGTTTGCAGGGAGTTTTGGAATTGGTTGGATTTTATTTTTTTAGTTAGCAGTTTAACAAGATGAAAATGATGTGTGCTGCTAAGGTTCAAGCTTAGGGAAGTTGCTGATAAATGTGCGTAGATTCTGGCTCTAGAGCCTGACTTGAACTACAACACAATGGAACTAAATGCCTGCTTCTTAAGAGTTTATTCTGATGTCATTCTCCTGGGGTTTTCACTCCTTTTTCTAGCCTACTCCCTCTACCTTTCCCTTGAGGGAAAGGAGGGCGGAAAACAAAGTTTTATTTCTAGGGCTCTCTACAGTGCAAGGCTATCAGGTTACCTTCATTGGAAAGATTTGATCACAAGTGAAGCTTAAATCTGTTACAGTTGTCCACAGCAGTCAGAGCAATTCCGCACTGATGAATACCATTGGACCCCCGAATAGAGGGAATGCCTTAGAGATAATGTTTTTACAGTTAGTCAATAAAATAGATCTTTACAAGGAAATGGGAAGTTTGAGGAAAAAATTGCTAAAAAAAAGAAATCTTAAACTTTTTGGGTTAGATGGAGGAATAAAATAGTAGTTGATATGATTTCCTTTCTGGATCATCATCTTCATCAGGTCTTGTTGACTAAAGATGGAAAAAAAATTCCCAACATGTAGAGAACTCTTTATACTGGTGAGCTCTTGAAAAGAATCCTAAAATAATTTTAAAAAGGAAGAGTATGTTCAGCTACTTGGGAGGCTGAGGCAAGAGAATCACCTAAGCCCAGGAGTTAGAGGTTGCTGTAAGCAGTGTGACACCACAGCACTCTAGCGAGGGTGATAAAGTGAGACTCTGTCTCTACAAAAAAAAAAGCAAGAATGTTTTGTTATCATCCTTTGGATTCCTAAAGTAGATTTTGACTTAAGGATGTGGGGAAGGTGGGCAGGAATGAATTTTTGTTGTTATTCAAAGGCACGAAAGCACCGCCCCCTCACCCCCACCCCCCACCCCCGTTTCGGGTTTTCCTGGTGGGTTTAGAAATCCTTGATCTTTGGGGACTGTATATATGTGTAAATACAGAATCTAGTACTGTGTGTCTAGCACAAGTACTGTGTCTAGTACTTGTGTGTCTGTCTGAATCCACAGGTTTGGGAATAAAGGAGGACTGGGACTTGTTGAGGGTTCATGGATGTACCAAAACTTATGCAGACAGATAACAGTTTTGTTTGTTTTTTTGTTTGTTTGTTTACCCTTTGATTAGAAAGAATAGGATAGGAAAGTATTTGTCATCTTTATCTTCACCATATGCTTTATAAAGATGCACCAGTGATAATAATACTGAGAGCAAGTATTTTTTGAGTGTTTGGTGTTCTAATTGCTTAAGTCAGACTCATACAGTCCTCACACAGTGGTCTTATGAGGTAGGTACTGCCATGATCCCTATTTCATAGGAGAGGAAACAAGCACAGTATGCCCAAGGTCAAGTGTGTTGGTAGTGGGGCACATAGATTCTGGCTCTAGAGCCTGACTTGAACTACTACACAATGGAACTAAATACCAGCTTTTTAAGAGTTTTATTCTGATGTCATTCTCCTGGGCTTTCACTCCTCTTTCTAGTCTAACCCTCACCCCTACTTTATCTATGGATGTCTTCAGAGGCTGTGTACTTTAACCTGTATACATTAGTCTGGCACCCTGTTACACATGAGAAAACAGATCTAGAAATTATGTCATAGAATTTTTCTGTATGACCTAGAGAGTTAGGACAGGGATGTAAAATCCACATTTCCTGATATATAGGCATTTATACTGTACTGTATTGCTTTCACTAAAAATATTTTAAATATTTAACTGAACTAAAAATTTGTAAACATAGTTTATGTCACCCATACTCCTGTAGGTGAAATGTATTAGGTACTTCAAGATTTTGCCTCAAGGAGGGGGATGGTGGACATTTTAGAACCTAACATTTGCCTCTGGGGTTATTTGACCTACTCTTGAGGATGACTTTCTAGGTTTTGGTAGGTTTACTTAGAAGCGTCGAGAAATTATTTAATAGAGGAAATACAAGAGCCCTTCTCAGCCTTCAGTCTTGCCTGAAGTGGGTTCATGGAAGGGCATTTGCTTTTTTTCATTTAAGGTCCTTTTAACTTTAGCCTCAAATGGAGCACAGCTAACTTAAAAATCTTGTTTTAAAAAGATCTAAATACAGCCTTCTTTAGCTATTGTCTGTCAAATAAGATATAAAAAATAGGATAGAAAAAACACTTAGGTTCTTGGTGTTTTAGAGTCTCCTGTACTCTGGTTTTTTTTTGTTTGTTTGTTTGTATTTGTTTTTCTTTTAGTCCTGTGATTTCTTTTGTTGTAACCTCTTTTCTTGGCTAATGCTTTGTTTAAAAACAAGTGCTCTGGTATTCTAAAACAAATTACCCAGCAGGCTTCTCCATTGTTCTCTCAGATAAAAGACCCCAGGGTAGTGCTCTACCTTTGAATTTCGGTTTCCTAAGGATGCCTGAAGCTTCCAACCCAGATTAATGTGGTTATCTAAAACTAGAGAATATAAATTTGAAAGAGGAAATGTAGATTGGCTTGAACTCTTCAAAAGACTCTAATGGGAACCTGGAATGTAAATAGTAAGTAGAGTTTTATCAGGGGTTAGAAACTGGGGCTCCAGTTTATCTTTGAGTTTTTACTTGAATGACTTTGGTCTTGTCATTAAGTTTTTGTAAGTCTGAACTCTGGATGACACAATAATGATAATGAAAATAGGGAAAGGCTACCCTCCCAGACTGTGCTGTGGAAAAGCACATGTTCAGATTTTTACCCATGACCCAGAATCCTGTGTGGCCACAGACACGTAATTTGATTTTGTAGTTTCTATTCCTAAATTTGTAGGATGGGGTTCCCAGTAGGAGTTACATAGTGATTACAGCTTCCTTTTTAGGGGAGCTGTTACAATTGTGAGAAAAATATTCACGAAAGCCTTGGTCAAGTATTTTTTTGTGTTTGGTGAGAGAAGACCCTTTAATTTATTAAGACTTCCTCCAAACTTTTCCAGATAATTACACTTTCTGTCATTCAGGTTGGGTGTGGAGAGTCTGGATTAGGTAGTTTCATACAGCTGCACATCACAAGTTCTTGCCTTGTGTAGTGGTTTCCAAACCCATTGCAAAACTGCACCCCAGGACATCTGGTTAAACATACAGATTCTTGGGTTCTGTTTCTGATCTACTAAAGGTTAATCTCTGCTGTGTGGCTCTGGGAGATTTATTTTCTTAATAGACTCTTCAGGAATTCTTTTATTGCAAGCCCCTGTATAGAAATTTTGGAATCATTATTTTAGAAAAAGATTTTGAATGTTTTCTTAAGGCAGGAGTATTGGTGGTGATTTAGAATAATTAATTTCAATGTTACCAAACTTTCTCAAAATAAAACATTCATGTATGTTTAAAATGTCATTTATTGTGAAATAGAACAAACACATCCTGAAAAATGTGTACTATACTGCTCAGTGGATTATCACAAAGCAAACACCCAAGTAGCCAGTACCCAGGTAAAGAAACAGAACATTGCCAAAAAACCAATTGACTTTTATTACATTCTTCAAAATTCCTCTTTCATCCTTTCTCAAATCCCAAGAAATTAGAGATACAAGAAAAGATTGAGAAAAGAAGATTATAAGGTAGAGGTGAAAAAAGCATAGTACAGTATTTTTTGTTTTTTTTTTTAAGAGACAGTCTCACTTTGTCATTCTCTAAAATGCCATCGTGTCACAGCTCACAGCAGCCTCAAACTCTTGGGCTTGAGTGAACCTTTTGCCTCCGCCTCCAAAGTAGCTGGGACTACAGGTGGCTGCCACAGTGCCCAGCTATTTCTTAGAGATGGGGGTCTAACTTTTGCTCAGGCTGGTCTTGAACTCCTGAGCTCAGGCAATCCAATCATCTCTGCCTCTCAAGTGCTGGGATTATAGGTGTGAGCCTCTGCATCAGGCAGTACTTTAAATTTTGGTGATGTTAAGTTTATATTGTGTATATTTTGGTTCAGCCTTAAATTAGTTTATGTCAGTGACTTGTATAGATGCTCATAGCATATATCAAAATTAGGCTCCAAGATCAATCTTTTCTGGAATCTAATTCACTGGAAATAATTCTCATGATAGTTTTGAAAAATGTGCAAGGACCAAAAACCAGTCTTGGCAGTTATGACTCAACTAAACAAATAAATCTTGTCATTACTGCCCAGGTAACTTAGTAAACATATCTTGGTAGCTAAGTATCTTTATCTGGTACCATGATAAAAGGCAGTTTCTTAGTTAACGAGTAAGAGGAGTTCCTCTTTTCACCCCTGAATAATCTCTCCATTCCATTCCATTCCAATCCATTCCGAGTATTTAAAGCCAAAGGTAATGAGGTTTCCCTGAGGTTTTTCCTTTCCTTTTTTTTTTTTTAACTAAAGAATCATTTTTAGTGGATTCTTAGTGGAAGAAGTTTCTAGCTGTATTAAACAGCACGCTTGCCTATTTTCCTGGGAAAGAGATCCTTATGGTAAAGGGTCCTAGAGCAAAACCTGTACTTCAGCTGAGTGTAGGTGAAGGGAGAGAGCTGTCCACTGCCACTTGCCAGCAGCTGCACGTCTGTACTTTGCTGGCAGGCACTTGGGCTCTGTGGATATAAGAGCTGCTCCCCTTCCCCACATTCCCCTATCTTGGTGACTCCACTATCAAACAGGTGACAAGACTCCAATCACCCTGCTCTGAATGGCTTTCCATCTTTCCAAAAATACATACACGCTTATTTAGTCATAGTACATTGATTAAATGAATATTCCTCGGTGCAGAAAGGAAATGAAATCTGTTATAGTACTCCGCAGTTATCTCTCTATTGGTGTGGAGTAACTCCTGCCAGTTTCCCCACGCCTCTCCTCTTTTCTCTACAATGCAGATTCTCAAAGGCAATGGTAACAGAGAAATTACCTGACCTATGCTTTCAGGCGCCTGTGAAGCAGGAGGGGTGGTGTCATGCTCTTTGGTGAGGCATGTTGTTGGGTCAGTGCCCAAGTGTAGGCATAATAGGAGAGCCTGTGTGATTTAGATTAGAAGATTCTTTCTTGCTTTGGGGTTGCTGGACCTTTGTCTCCTCCCTCCAGCTCTTAGCAGAAGTGGACTCAAGGAAGGTCTTTCAAATTAGCTTGTCTCTGTTTTATCAGAGGAGGGTGTCCTTGAAGTAGTTCTGTGTGTCTGCTATCAGACATGGAAGCCACAAAGCCTCTGTGAGACTTGGTCCTATCAAATGGCAGTGGCTGGAGAGACCCTCACCATTTGGGCATATAGCCCCAGTCAGTGGGAGGGCCTCATGAAGGGTCCAAGTGCGGAATGATTGGAACTGTAGCCATGGTTGTGCTGGCAGGTTTCCTTTTTATTGGGTGGGAGGTAGAGAGCTGGTTAAAAGGCACATGTAGATTAAAAAAAAAAAAAGACTGATTTGAAAGTGTCATTTGTAATCCTTTAGGTATAAGCTATCAGGCACCTCAGTATTAAGGAATGACTTATACACCAAGTGTGAAGTGACCAGTGCTTTCCTTTTTATAGCAGGGATGAAAAAAAAGGAGTCTGAGATAGGGAGGGGTGAGGAAAGGAAGAGAAATAATGACAGTGGAACATAGGAAATTAGGGTTGTGGAGAAAACACTATGAACCTTAATTTGGTGTGAAGGAAGTGGCATGCAGAGAGAAGTGTGACCAAGGTAGAGGGTGTCAAAATGTTAGCAGCTCCATCTACCACTAAGATTGGGACTCTTGACAGAAATGAGGTGGGTGCTTGTGAATAGCTGTGACATTAAAAAAAGAATTGCGAGGAACCTTGTAGCTGTGTGGATGGCAGAAACCTGTAAGTAGGGAAAACTGGTGGCATAGGTAAAGTGAAATCTTAGTGTGTGTGTCTTCCAACTGACTGTGGGTAATTAGTTGGAAATGACATTAACCTGAGCTTAATTGTAATTTTGCATAGTAACAACATACCAGCTGTTCACTGTATTCTTTCCTGGTGGTGAGATTTAATTATTTTTTTGCTGTCTTTTCCGCTGTTATTTTCTGTTGTTTTTCTTTAACCCCTCCTGGTTGCTGTGGCCACAGGCCCCTCAGTTTAGTGGTACTGTCTTTTCTGTGGCTTTGGTGACCACTCTGAGGGCTTGGGATGCTCTTGGTTTTGCTAATCATTTGGTTTTTTTAAGAAGTGGAACTGGAAAATCACTGAGATAAGCATGAGTGGTGGGAAATCTTGTTGTGTTTTAGACTGTTCTACAGGGTTTTAGGTTATTATATAAATAATATGGATAATTCCAAGCCTTCATAGGTGCTCAAAATATCAAGTGAACAAGCTGAAAGAGAAGTTAATTACTGAACAGTGATTGCTCTGATATAACCAATTATTGGATCATTAAATGTTTATTACCTTTTATATGCTCCTTTCCCCCACAAGGGCAGTTTCTTTTTTAAGTCATTAAAACTGAAATGGGATCTTAAAAAAATTCTGCTTAAAAAATTTCCACAAGACTGAAGTATTAAAAAGGTCTTATGTGATCTGACAGCCGAATAGCCTGTTTTTCTTTGGTCTGTTGAATTAGTAATTAATGAAATGTATTGCCTAAGCAGAGAAAATAAGATTAGTTTTGCTTAGGAAGAAAACGAAAGCAAGACATTGACCCACAAATGCAGGTTAATATTAAAGTGCAATATAAGAAATTGAAAAAAACACAAGTCTCCTTGACTCTTAAGATGTCTAATGGTAGCATTCGTTTAATTAATTAATTCATCCATCATTTTCTTAAGTACCAACATTCTGTTTAGAAGGAATGCAGAGGAGACAAAGGGCCTTGTTCTCAAAGAGACTCTGGGACAGGAGAGCCATTCAACCAGATTCTTTAGAAACCATTCTTGAAATATATTGAAGATACTACTTGTGGAGGTTGAAGTATCCAGTGGATTGAGTAGGTTCTGTGGAGCCATGTTACTTGGGTTTAAGGCTTAGCTTTGCCACTTACCTTGCTGAGTGCATTTTTTTTTTTTTAAAGTTACTTTTATTTATTTTTTTTTGCAGTTTTTGGCCTGGGCTGGGTTTGAAACTGCCACCTGCGGCATATGGGGCCGGTGCCCTACTCCTTTGAGCCACAGGTGCCGCCCTGCTGAGTGCATTTTTATCTCAGTTTCCTTATCTATAAAATGGAATAATAGTAATGCATCCCTCATAGGATTGTTGTGAGGATTAAATGAGTAAAGTGCTTATGACAGTGCATAGCACATACATACATTACATTCTTTGGTTGTGGTTGTACATAGTATCATTTTTGTGGGGTAATGTAATTGAAGATTTTATTATGGGAGATGATAGTATTTGGATGATCAGGAGTAAAAAGATGTTTCAGGTTTTCAGGTCTTTTCTTGTAATATATAACTACATACTTAATTTATAATGCCTTCGGTAATGTGTGCTTATGTAGCACCATTGTCAAAAGATTACAAAGGGCATTATAAATGTTTATTTTCAGAACTGACCTCTGAAGCAAGAAGAATGTTTATGCATATTCTCTGCAGATGTGAAAGGCTGCAGAATAGCCTGTTCACTGCTAGTGATTCTTTAGTTGAAATATGATTGTAGCCTGGGTTTGTTATGGGTAAATTAGTCCAGCAGAAAAAGGAAGCTTTTAAATCTTATTTTAAATTCATAGTTTAAAAAGTTGTATTTGCAAAAAAATATGTTGTGGTAAGTAAATTTTATATTTCCTGTAGTAGTTTTTAGCAATTGTGGAGATTGTTTATTACTAAGGCAACTAAATCATGGACAATTGAATTTAGAGTAAGTTTGTAATAATGATGATAATAATGAACATTTGTTGTGCACTTACTGTGTGTTACAGGCACTTTTAATTATTGTAAGTCTGAGGTTGCCACTCTTATTTAGTGAGGAAACCGAGACTTTGAGATATTCATGAACCTGTCTGAAGCCCAGCAGCAGTGTAGACCTAGGCTAAGCTTTTTTCCCCTCTTCTCCACTCAATCTCCCTGGGGTAGAGTGCCCTGGCATCATAGCTCATAGCAACCTCAAATTCTTGGGCTGAAGCAATCCTCTTGTCTCAAACTCCTGAGTAGCTAGGGTTTTTTTTTTTTTTTAAATTTTTGTAAAATTTTAAGTACAGATGGGGTCTAACTTTGCTGAGGCTGGTCTCAAACTCCTAAGCTTCGGTGATTCAAGAATGTTAGGATTACAGGCCTGAGCCACTGTGCCTGGCCCCAGGCTAAACTCTTAATTGTAGTTGCATAAACCATTTCATTTTGATTTGTGTGTTTTATAACAAAACTTTTAGAAAGGTTCATCAACTATTATCTCCCTTTTATAGGAAGAGAGGGAAGAAGTAGTATATGAGAAGTTGATGGGGCATCATGGTGAGCTTAGTTTGGACTGAAAATTTTGGGGTGGCCGTTTTGTGCCCTTTTTGACTTCTGTCAAGGCAATCATTACTTTGGGGCCTCAGGATCTATTAAATGTAACATGGACTCATATAGAGTTTGGAGGAAACTTTATGTCTGTAAACTATGAAATTCTTGTATAGTTTGGAGTGGGACCTGTATGGAAATCTTGAGCTTACTATTTACTGCCTTACCTAACTTTTCTGAGCATGTTTTATTGTTTCTAATATGGTGCTGTAGTTCTACTTTTCCTCAGAATTGTTTTGAAGATAATGCTTGTAAAGTACCTGAAAGATACTGGTAGATGGGATTCTTATTAATTGTTCAAGCCACGGGTGACCCAGGAAGCTGGGCTGGGTTAAAATTCCAGCATCTTGACTCCCTTAGGTCCTGGTTTCTGCAGCATATTGCTGGGGATGACGACAATGTTAGAATGAAATGTACCCCAACTTTTCATTAGAAACTGTAGTCTTGATTCTCTTAACTCATCAGGTTGTCATTTGATCCAATAAGTAATGTAGTGGATCCAGTAAGAAATTTGGTGTTTTTGTGAAGTGATTTCCTAAAATAACCGAACACAGTAGACTGTGTGTAAAAAGAGGAAGGGTATCTGCTGTCTGTGGTGTCACCTTACATTATGCAGGGGATGGGATAACTGGCCCACATTGGTTCTGGCATCATTTATTATGTGAAGTAGGCAAGTAATGAATGACCTTGTTGAACTCTGCAAAATGGGAATGAGTAGGGAAACAGGATTTTTAAAATTGCAGTTTTGTAGGAAAGAGGTAATTTAGGCATCTGATTAGTCTCTTAATCACCAGGTCTTAGAAATTCGGCTAAAGTTATACGCTTGAAGGTGTTGCATGGTCACACTTTCTGTTAAGAACATATTTTTATTTTTTATTTTATTGTCTTTATTATTAAATCATAGCTGTGTACAATAGTGCAATCAAGGGGTACCATGTGCTGGTTTCATATACAATCTGAACTATTTTCACCAAACTGATTAACATAGCCTTCCTGGCATTTTCTCAGTTATTATATGAAGACATTTGTATTCTCCATTTAGTAAAGTTTGCCTGTATGCTTCTAAGATGCACCGTAGATGTGGCCCCATCTATTACCCTCCCTCCACCCCAACCTCCCCCCAAACATATTTTTATTGTGAAACAAAATTTATCCAGGAATTTGTCCTAAATTAATAAGTATATTCATTCCAGGAATTTCTTTTAAATTAAAAGTATATTTATTCCTGTTTCTCCTAAATTGAAAGTATATTCATTCTTATTTGAGTCTGGGGAGTCAGACTTGTGAGATAGGTTCAGTGAAGTTGTGCTTCTAATGATGTGGATATATCACAGGCATCTTGGTGTAAAGCAGCCACAATTAAAGTCTGGTTGTGAATCAGAGCATGCCCTTTCAAGGAAAACAAAACAAGCAAACCACTAACATAAATCAGAGTTTCTTTACTACCAGGATTGTAAATTTTGGAATTTAACAGTTTGTCAAGCGTACATAGGGCAGTTGAGACAACTTCCTTTTCCTTTTTCTGTTTGTTCAGGACGTGGGTACGTATCTTTAGTAACATACTAGGAAAAATAATTTCAAGTTTTCTTCCGCCAAGTTAAGGCACTTCAGTGTTTTCCTGATCATCCTGAAACTTTATAAAAATTAGAGATTCCTGAATACCACTCAAGACTTACTGATAAGAATCTCTTGGAGTGTGTAATCCAAAAATCTATTCTGAAGGGCGCCCCAAGTGATTCTGTGATTAGTCAGATGTGGAAACTGCTGAAATAAAGAATGATAATGTTGTATTTCCATCCATTATGTATTTTTTTCTTCCTTCCCTGTTGGAAATATCTATATATTCTTATTCCTTTATCTGTGCCTTGAGTAGATAAGAATTGATTACCTTTGGGGCATTGGTCATTTTAAGAACTGGGCATAATTTGCTCTTAAGGACTTAAGTTTAAATACATTTTTCATACTTTTTTGGTACTTTTTTTGGAAAATTTTTTATAATCCTATGGAAAACAGAGGCTCTCATATTTGCATGTAAATATTTATAAGGAATCTCTGATTAAAAAAAGCACTGGGTAAAGAAACAAGAATTATAACATAATCCCTGTCCCATGGGGTTCATAGATTGGCTCAGAAGTTTTTAAACTTGGACTGAGCTTTAAAGGATTCATAAACTTCCCAAAAGTCATGGGCAGAAGATTTTGTGTACACACATTTTTCTAGCTTTCATCAGACTCTCTTAGGGGTCAGTGACCCATAAAAGGTTAAGAACTAAGGTCTCTTGCTTGCATAGCTGTTCTGAAAACAGTAGAAGAGGACAGTGTTTCTGTTGCCACTTAACAATGTTTTTGACCTTTGGAGAGGCAATAGCAGTTTGAGGGTTGCACCTGTTTTCCTCACTTAACATATTTAAAAAGAAGAAAAAATAGTTTAACACCTGCGTCGTGGTCAAAACAAGACCAAGGACAGAAAATAATTACTTTGCGAATTTCATCAAATGTAATATTAAAGAGCTGCTGACAATGAAACAGCGCAGTGGTCAGCCTGATGGAGAATTTCTTAAGCTGGATAGTATAGGCTAGGTTCACTTTAGTTTTCTTACAGTACATAATTAGCCAAATTATGGATAACAATTTTCACCCCATGGATACACATAAAGACTAATTGTCTTATTTTTGTTCCATTCTAGCCCCAGCATGTCCATTGAATTACTTAATTCCAAAATAACTTTGCCAGCTGTACTGCTGATACATTCCTCTTTATCTCCTAAAATCCCCAAATAACACTATTCATCACAGAACAGAATTGGATATTAGAGAAAGACCGTCTTTAACTGCTGCAGAAAGTTCAGTTACCAAAATACTAGAACTTTTTATATATAATATTCTTATTCCTAAGGATAACTTTGTAATTGAATTTTGGTTAATAGTCTTCTCTTCTTCTGCCTGATCATCTTCTCTTCTCTATAGGATGTACCACCCAGTGAATTCTTGTTTCTTTGAAGAACAAAATTCTTCAAATACTATTGCTATGGTAATGCTACAGTTTAGGATTGGACAGGTTTGGAAGAAGGGGGAAGTCAATGGAATTAAATGTTTTTAATGGGTAAAATTCTTCCACTCTTTACTTGGGTATAGTTCCTTTGGCACTAAGGAGGGACTTACAGGTTTTCATTAGTAAAATTTTATAATTTTTTTTTTAGTCTGTTCATATGTCTGTGTCACTTTTTGAACTTATACCTATATTCTCCTGCATTACTCATTAATTTTTTTAAAATGGACATTATATCTCCATATGTTGTTGCCTTTTAGCTTGCTAGACAGTGATTATGTGTTCTAGGTTTTTTTTTTTTTTTTTTTTTGAGACAGTCTCTCTCTGTCACCCCCGGTAGAGTGCAGTGTGTCATTGTAGTTCACAGCAACCTCAAACTCCTGGGCTCCAGTGATCCTCCTATCTCAGGCTCCTGAGTAGCTGGGATTATAGGTGCCTGCTGATTTTTCTGTTTTTATTACAATAAATAAAATAAAATAAAATGAAATCTTGATGAATCTACACTGATGTCAAACTCCTGAGTGCAACCTTGGCCTCCCCAGAGTGCTAGGATTAACAGGTGTGAGCCATTACATGTACCTATCGTCTTGTCAATATTTAGTATACTGATTAATTGAGTATATGTTGATTAGTCTTGCCTTTGAGTCTTAGATCTCTAGGAGACCGGAAGATGGAATAAATTTGGAGTTAGAACTTCATACATACTTTGAAAGGTAGAAATTTAAAAATGAATTATCAGGTCTGCCCCTTAACCTTCAGTCTCCGCTCACATAGTTGAGCCAGCTCATATTGTCTAGTGTTTTAAAAGTTTTAAGTAGTTAGAAATTTCACAGTTACAAAGAGAATTTTAAGGTAGAACAGCAACACTTTTTTTTTTTAGACAGAGTCTCACTTTATCACCCTCGGTAGAGTGTTGTGGCATCACAACTCACAGCAACCCCCAACTCCTGGGCTTAGGCGATTCTCTTGCCTCAGCCTCCCAAGTAGCTGGGACTACAGGCGCCCGCCACAACACCTGGCTATTTTTTTGTTGCAGTTTGGCCGGGGCTGGGTTTGAACCCACTACCCTTGGTATATGGGGCCGGCGCCCTACTCACTGAGCCACAGGTGCCGCCCAGAACAACATCACTTTTTTTTGGGGGGGGGGATTTTGCAGTTTTTTTTGGCGGGGGCTGGGTTTGAACCTGCCACCTTCAGCATATGGGGCTGGTGCCCTACTACTTTGAGCCACAGGCACTGTCCTACAACAACACTTTTGATTTGGAAAATGTTAAATGTAGTGAAACTTAAGAGAAGTTGTTATTACTTGGTGCCTTTTATTTATTTTTAAAATAAATTTTATTGTGTATGTTTAAGGTATATAGCATGTCATAGGGTACGTATAGTGAAAAGATTATGATAATGAAGCAAATTAATATATCCATTACCTTACATAGTTATCAATGTTTTGGTATTTGTGGTATAAGCAGGGAAAACTAGTCATTTAGCATGAATTTCAAATATAGTACAATCGTATTACCTTTAGTCTTCATGTTTTACATTAAATCTCTAGACTTGTTAATACTTTATCTGCCCCACCTCCACCTAGTAACCATTATTTTGTTGTCTGTCTTTATATTTGAAAACTTTTAAAAAAGATTTCACATATAAGTGAGATTATGTCATGTTTTTGTTTGTGTGTGTTGCCTTATTTCATTTAGCATAATGTCCTTAGGCTCATCCATTTTGTAGCATTATTGGGCGCTTAGGTTGTTTCCACATCTTGGCTGTTGTGAATAATGTGCAGTGAACATGGCTGTGCAGATACCTTCATGAGGTGGGGATTCCTTTTTCTATAGGTGTAAACCCAGAAGAGGGACTGCTGGGTCATATGGTAGATCTATTTTTAATTTTTTAAGAAATCACCATGCTGTTTTCTATGGTTGTACCAGACTACATTCCCACTATTATTATACAAGAGTTTCCTTTTCTCCACACTTGCCAATATTTGTTATCTTTTTTATTGTAATAGCCATCCTAGTGGATATGAAGTGTTAATCTCATAGTGGTTTTTGTATATATTTCCCTGATGATTAATGATGTTGAGCACATTTTCATATACCTACTGACAATTTATATGTTTTCTTTGGAGAGAGATGTATTCAGGGTTTTTGCCCATTTTTAATCGGGTTGTTTGTTTTTCTACTATTGAATTGTATGGGTTTTAAAAATAAATTTTAGACATTAACTCCTTATCTGATGTGTATTTTACTAATATTTTTTCTTAGTTTGTGGTTACTATTTCATTTTTCCTTCTTTCTTTCTTATTATTTTTTTTTGGTTTTTATTGCTGTGCAGAAGATATTTAGTCTGATGTCCTACATATTTATTTTTGTTCCTATAAAAATATAGCTTTTGGTGCATTTTTCAAAAAATCATTATCAAGGCTAGTATCCAGTTTTTCTCCATTGTTCTTTTCTAGGTGTTTTGTAGTCTGGTTAGCATTGCTTTTAAAAAGAAAGGAGATCTTGGCGGGGTGCTGTGGCTCACACTTTTAATCCTAGCACTCTGGGAGGCTAACGTGGTTGGATTGGCTGAGCTCACAGGTTTAAGACTAGCCTGAGCAAGAGCGAGACCCTGTTTCTAAAAATAGCCAGGTGTTGTGGTGGGCACTTATCGTCCCAGCTACTCGGGAGGCTGAGGCAAGAGAATCACTTACACTCAAGAGTTTGAGGTTGCTGCAAGCTATGACGCCATGGTACTCTACTGTAGGTAGAAAAAAAAAAAAAGAAAGATCTCAAAACAGACTTGATTAATAAAAGACATCTGCTATTCAAATAGATGTCACCCTTAATCTGTCCTAATCAAATATGATCATATTAGGTATATTTGGGTAGAGGGAATATTGGAGGCTTTTAATCAACAGGTGTCTGTTAACTGTTACCTTGAAAATCTGGATTTGTAGCCTTCAGAGAGAGGGATCCAAACTGATTTGTCAGGAATTTGTTAATAACCATGCTGTATGAGAAGTGTACCTGGGAATGCTTACCTCATAGAAGAGGCATTTGGGATGGCATGTGGTGATTGTCTTAAAGTGTTTACAGCGTTGATTTCAGGAAGAGGGATTTTGATTCAAGTGGTCACTCCTACACCCACTGGAGACACAATTTGGCATTTTGTATAAAAAGAATAGTTTTCTAATAGTGGTATCACAAGGTCTTGAATTCTAGTTCCTGAAGCTGTTCAAATAGGCTTGCTTATCACTCACCTAGATTATTATAATGGAGTTAAACTGGGTCTTGGTGACTTTTGAGGATTTTCTCAAAGAGACTATGATTATGTGATTTATTTTCAGGGCAGTATACTGAGTAAATCAAGTCATGGTTCAAAGTCTAGATCTGCTTGTAGTGTTTTTTTTTTTTTCTTTAAAGAACTCATTCTTGGGTGCTGTTAGCATTTAATCTTACAGTCTCTTTGTATATTGAATAGGAACAAATGATTTCACCAGGTCTCTTCTTACAGTCTGAACTTTTTTAATGTTAAGATTTAGTTAAGGAAGATGTTTATGCTTTACTTACTATAGTGGTCCCTTACCTCTTTCCTTACAAAACAAAACAAAAACACCTGCCAGTTTTAAGGGACTGAAAAGGTGTTTTGTAATGGCTGAAAATACATCTGAGAATAATATGGTTTCCATTTAAACATACCTAGACTGGTGATACATCATTATAGTAAGTGGGTTTTTTGTAAAAAGAGGAATTAGGGGGAAAAGCAGGGGTAGAGATGTGTATGTGGGTTCAGTCTTGTTAGAAAAGACTGAAATGAATTCTCCCACAGAACCAGGGGGCACCTGGATTAATGTTCTGGGCCCTCATTCAGCATCCTGTCTCTCAAACACTTGGCACTGATTCATTCATCTCAGAACTGAAGTCTTAAGGATTAAGAAGAGGGAAGAATACGTCATTTTCTGTGCCAGAGGAGGTACTTAAACTGGGAAAGGAGGAGGGGACATTTAACAGATCAAGCCTTGGCAAGGAAATCAGTCATGAATCAGCAGTGATTTGGAAAGCTTCTGTTCCTGTATTTCATAAAACTAAACATTTGCTGCTACTGACTTTCTCTTTTACATACCTTGAAGATTAACTTCAGGTTGCACTAGGAAGGGAATGAGCCCCCCTCCTTCCATTTTGACAACATTAGGTAATTAATTTACAACTAGCTCAATTAGACTTCAGCCTATACAGTGTGTATGTGGCCTTTTAAAGAGCCTTTGTTTTGACGCTAATTGAACTGGTTGTAACAGAGATAGCCAAACAATTTACGTTTATCTTTGGCAGGACATAAGGGTTCTCCCTGGAATGGATAGTGCTATTTTCTGTGTCGTATACAAAGTCAGGCACTAAAATGCTGTGTCTATTATTTATTTGTTAATTTTTTCGAGACGAGGTCTCACCTAGGCTGGAGTACAGTGGTGTGATTATAGCTCACTGCAGCCTGAACCTCTTGGTCTCAAGGGACCCTCCTTTCTCAGCCTCCTGAGTAGCTGGGACTATAGGGACATGCCACCATGCCCAGATAATTTTTAAATTTTCGTAGAGATGAGATCTTGCTATGTTGACCAGGTTATTCTTGAACTCCTGGTCTGAAGGAAACCTTTTGCTTTGGCCTCCCAACATGTTGGAATTACCAGTGTGAGCCATGATGCCTAGTCATTACGTTAATTTTCTAATATAAAAAACTCTGAAAATATCTGGGAGGCTAAGGCAGGTGGATTGCGTGAGCTCACAAATTCAAGACCAGTCTGAGCAAGAGTGAGACCCTGTCTCTACTAAAAATAGAAAAAAACTAGAGAGGCGTTGTAGTGCGTACCTGTAGTCCCAGCTAGTTGGGGGGCTGAGGCAAGAGGATCTCTTGAGCCCAGGAATTTGAGATTGCTGTGAGCTCATTTTAGCTCATTCCAAGAGTTTGAGGTTGCTGCATTCTAGCCCAGGAAAACAGAGTGAGACTCTGTCTTCAAAAAAATAAAACAAAACCCCCCAAGACTTTAAAAATGACAAAAGCCACATATATTGATTTTAGACAATTTATAAGATATAGATGGATATACACAGTAGAAAATAAAGATCACACATTATCTTAATATCAACAGAAAACCATTTGCAACATGGTATTTGTCTTTTTATATTTTTCTCTATATAAGGGAATGCCCGTGTCTGTGTATGATTTTTATAAAATGAGATCATGCTAGGCTGATTTGTAATCTACTTTTTCCCTCCTTAACAAGTGAAAGCACTTTGTCATTTCTTGAAATACATTTTTTTTTTACAACATGTTAAACGTCTGCAAAGCAGTCTGTTGTGTGGATGTACCAAAACACGCTTAACTAATCTGTGACTATTGGACACTTGAACTCTTTCCAAGTTTTTGATATTATAACCAATATTGTGATACACATTCTTACTACTAAATCTTTGAAAAGTCTTAAATTCCTCGATACTAAATTATTTCCACAGGGGCATACATGTTTTAAAATTTTTTGATGCATACTGCCAGATTGCACCAATTTTCACTTTTAGTAGCAGCATTTGATAGCTTTATGTTTATTCTTAATATTAAAATACAGTATAGAGAATATTGACTCAGAGATGGGTTAAGTCCTGATTGGTGATTTTGCTGTTGCCCCTACCTACGGTTTATGTCCGTTCCTAGTATCAGATGAAAGAAGCCAGTTTGTCATATAGTACACTACAGTTTTACTTATTTTTAATAAGGAAATGTTATTTGGTTTTGAAAAGTTGTAGAGTAAAACCAATTAGTTGTTTCTTTAAAAGTGCCTTTCTTTTTCCTGAGGGAGGATTCTGAAATGCTTTTTTCTCATGTGAATAAGGACAACCCTAAAGAAATGGACTAAAATCAGAGCAAGAAGTAGTTTATCCAGTACATGAGAACAATGTTTGGACCTTCTTGAGATGGCAAAACCCATGACTGGTGGAGAAAGATAACTCTAGTGTCCTCGATCTAGGGTGGCCTTGGAGAGGCTGTTGTTATACCATTTTGTGTGGGGTTTATTGTTGACCAAAAGTTGTTATGTGTGTGGCATGTGACTGTATTTGCAGTGTCTAAATATGCATTTAGAGAAGTAGTAGATGTTCATTGTTTATTGATGGAATAAATGAGTAGAATAGATAAGAAGGAGAGTGAGGTTAAAGGAAAACATCTTTCAGGTCATGTAGGACCCTCCTAATTTTTTAACTAAGGAAATTGAAGTTCAGAAAGATTAAGTGACATCTTGTTCAAAAGCAAGTTAATGATGCCAGCAGAAGTTGGAGTTCTCTGTAACAGTGTTTTTTCTAGATTCTTAGTGTATTAGAATCGTTTGTTTCCAACATGTACTTTTATTTTTTAAAATCAATAGTAAAATTTTTGTTTCAAATGTGGTATAACAGTTTCCCAAACTTCTTTTTTCTCTACTTGGGAATAACCTCAGTTTTTTGTTAATATTAAACACTTTAGTGTGTGTGTGCGTGCGTGCGCAGTCTTTATAGCTCACTACAACCTCCAGTTCCTGGGCTGAAGTGATCCTCCTGCCTCAGCCTCCCAGAATTCAAGGCCTGAGCCACTGTGCCTCAACACACTCTTAACTCACATTTCTTGTTTTCCTTTCTTTCTCTTTATAATATTTTCACTTATCCTTTTCAATTCTCAGTGGAGATTTTAATTTACTCCAAGCAGTATTGCCATGTGGATGTCAAAATGTATTGAACTGACCTTTTATATGGAGATCCAACTAAAGATCTCACCTGCTGTGAAGCAAAGGGTTTAGGCGGGGAATTGAGTCAGGCAAAGCTAGGGCTTCTTCAAAGGCCCAGCTACTGCCCACTTGCCACTTGTCTTTTTTTTCACAGTGAAGTGAGTGAGGAGGTGCCTTGTTTTGCTCTAAAAAGTAGCTTCTGAATACAGTTTGTTTGGAACTTTTCAGTTTTCCAGTGCTGAATAATGTCTGCAGTGAAAGTCTGTTTAGGGTAAACTAGGAGAAAAGAGGAGTTAAAGAGAAGTTTTTAACATTTCTGTATTTGTTCTTCCTGTGACTTTGTCTTTCCCTCTCCTTATTTAATTATTAGGGAGTTTTATTAAAATGTAGGATCTAGAAATTGTACACCATGGTAGTTAGACCAGCATGGGATACTGCACTGTTAGGTTATATAACATTTCATAGTACATCTCTGTATTGTATGTTAAATGATAGGGAAGTATAATAAAGTGCATCTAGAGAGTGCTTATCCGATTCATGTCCTGTAACATTCAATGCTTGGTGCAGATATAGCTGATCTTGATCAAAAAGGAGCAGAAGCAGCTGTGACCCAGGAGAAAGGAGATTGGCTCATCTTTTGTTGGAAAGTTCCTTCTTGGTGGCTTAGTTTAGAAAAATCATAGGATTTGAGGTTCTAAGGGATCTGCATAGAATTTAGTCCAACCTTTTATTTTACAGGTAGTTCAGGGTCATTCAGCAGGGCAGAGAACGGGCTATGGGCAGAACCCACAACTTAACCCCTGCTGATCATGGTTGAAGCATTTAGTCTGATCTTTTTTTAAACGAGTATACTTTTTTTTGAGACAGAGTCTCAAGCTGTTGCACTGGCATCACAACTCACAGTAACCTGTGAGTCTCAAGCTGTTGTGGCATCACAGCTCACAGTAACCTCAAACTCTTGTGCTTAAGTGATTCTCTTGCCTCAGCCTCCCAAGCAGCCAGGACCACAGGAGCCTGCCATAATACCTGGCTACTTTTTGGTTGCAGTTGTCATGTTTAGCAGGACTGGGCTGGGCTCGAACCCACCAACCTCAAACCCACCAGCCTTGGTGTATGTGGCTGGCGCCTTACTCACTGAGCTATGGGCACCAAGCCAAAAGGGTATACTTTTTGATATTTCGTTGGCTTGAGACCTGTTGTGTCCAAGGATACCTAAAGGCTTCTTTCTTGCTCACTTTTCCTGGTTGCCTTTGTTTCTTTGAGGGTGGGTTTGGATGTAACTGAAATGAAAGCTGTGGTGTGACAGTGCTTAGAGAATTGTCTCTGATGATACTTGTTCTTTAAGAGAGCAGTGAAGAAGTAGTAAAGGGACTGTAATTTCACCAGACAGTTGACTCTGTACTGTGAAAAGTCCTAGTTAGCAGATGGTCTCATCCCTTGACATCTGTCTTTGACATTTGTTATAGTCTTAGACATTTGGGCCTCAGTTTCCTCTGAGGAAATTCAAGAAGAGTTAAAGTGGATGATTTCTAAAGCATCTTCCAGACCTCGAATTATTATTTTTGTAGATGTTTTTCCACATGATCAAATAACCAAACATGGATTACTGACAGTGTATTTTATTACTTTTTTGAATGGCTTTCATGGGAATTTGGAAAATGTCTGTAGACATAACTGTGATCAAGCAGCTAGCAGTTATTTACAGAGCACCCACCAGGTGCTCAGTGCTGTGAAAGTAATAGCATATAGACTAAAGGAGTCAGAAAGACTTCTTTATTTCCCAAGCAGGGGATGGAGGGCATGCTTCCCTTCCACTGGATTTAAGCTTCATGAGTACAGTGGCTTTGTTGCTCTTCAGTACAGTTCAGAAAACATTAGTTGCATTAATGAAAGAATGAATCCAGTTGTCAGTCTTGCTTATATTTTCTGAAGACATACCACTGATATTTATTGTTTTCTTAAACCTCTAAATCAGCCGTTCTCAACCTGTGGGTCGCGACCCCTTTGTAACAATGAAAATACATCGGGGCATTAGGAAGGTTGAGAACCACTGCTCTAAATGCTACTGTTAACTTGAATAAATATCCCAGAAACTATTCCTCACCTTCCATAGAAGAATGGGGCCAAGATACTCTGAGGCCAAAAGAAAAAAACCCATAAATACTCAATTCCTTTCTTGCAGATTAAATTTAATATTAGTGACTATACTGAGATAATCTGTCTTTAGCTAACTTGGATTAAGCTAGCATTTACCAAACTAATTTGACTCCAGAATCCTGTCCATTCCATGGAATTCCAATTTCCAGTGGAATTGTTGTTCCTATCCTTCAGAACTTTGACTTGTGCTATAGAAAGTTTATTATAGGGAGTTGTAATAGGGAATAAATAGAAGCAGCATTTGTTAAGAACAATTATTTCAACACAATGGATTATATATCTTAAGCACTGTTTCTGGCATCCCTGTCTGAGATGATGGTAGACTTGTAGATTTTTTTTTAAATAACTGACTGTGCCTCATTACAGACTTAAGGTTAGATGGTAGAGAGATGAAAGGAATTTTCAAGTGACCTAATAGCTATTTTATGGTTAGGGAAGTTGAATGGTAGTGTTTTACCTTGCATCAAGGGCTTCCCTGTTAGATATTGCAGAGGAATAACGATGAAAGGGAGTCTGTGTCTGCTCCTTCAGGAACTGGCTGTCCACTGGAGGAGACAGACATGTAAACAGATTATAGCAATAAAGTATTCACATGTGTAATGAACAGAAATAGAACACAGGAAAGAACAATATTTTCCCCCCACTTTGAAATAGGGTTGTTGTTCATACAATAAGCTGAAACCCAATTATCTGGAACCCTCTAGATCCTCCAGACAAAATTCTCCTTATACATGAAGGTTCAGATGAGTTGACTTGTTTATGGTTTCCCTGATCTAGAATTAATTGCATCATCTGTATTCCCAGCAGTGCCTTGCTTATACCTGTGTCATAGCCATATCACGGTCTCCTTTATATGTGAACTAGCTGAATGCTGAGCAGAGTTGTCTGTTCCTCTGTCCCTGGGGTCTGAAGGCACAGTGGCTATGACTTTATATTGGCTGCTTTGGTTAGACTTGGGGCAAGGCATTGGAGCTGTGAAAGCTACTCACTTTAAGTAAATTGAATAAATAACAGATTTTGTGGGATGTAGGGGTATCTATCCTTGACATTTTTTTTCTCGGAGTGCTTAAATGTGATTTAAGTTCTAAGATTTAAATTTTAAAGGAATACTACCATGTTATGAAGTGTTCTTTCATTATGAATGTTCCATGGTCAGTAGTTTTTATAGAACCCTTCTCTTTATATCCTGTTGATTGGAGACATTTCCCAAAGTATTTGTGTCCCTTTCCAATTTGGGGGTAGAGTGATGTATCCTAGTATGATGCAGGAAATAACTAAACTGGAAGTCAGTCTGACTTGATTTTATAGTTAAATTTTCTTTGTGACCTTGGGCAGATCACCTAACTTTCCAATATCTGGAGAAGCTGGACCAGAATTAGCACAGTCTTTTCTAATGCTGACATTTCATGATTCCCTGGAGAGTATTCACTTCCATGGAGAAAATTTAAAAGTGGATACATTTTTAGGTTAAATGTCTTTTGTTCATTTAGTTTTTTTTCTCTTTAACCCATTTTGGAGTAATAAGATTGTTTGTCAGGGAGTAAAACCAGATTACCTGGAACTCTCAAAAGGCTGCAGTTTTTATTCTTCTTTTTTTTTTTTTTATTCTTAGAGGAAGAAAAGAAAATGCCGAAAAACTATAAGCTCATTGATACCCACAAATCAGGACAAATCCATCCTGTTTTTCTACATACACTCTGTATTTAAGCATATTCAGTAATGTGCTGCAAACTCATTGATTCATTCATTCGAGACAGGGTCTTGCTCTGTCACCCCAGCCAAAGCACGGTGGTGTCATCAAAGCTTACTGCAACCTTAAACTCCTGGACTCAAACAATCCTCCTGCCTCAACTTCCTGAGTGCTGGGATGGCAGGCATGAGCCACCATACCCAGCTACTTTTTCAATTTTTTTTTTTTGGCAGTTTTTGGCTGGGGCGGGGTTTGAACCCACCATCTCCAGTATATGGGGCCGGTGCCCTACTCCTTTGAGCCATAGGTGCTGCCCTATTTTTTTTTTTTTTTTCTTTGAGACAGAGCCTCAAGCTGTCGCCCTGGGTAGAGTGCCTTGGCATCACAGCTCACAGCAACCTCCAACTCCTGGGCTTAAGCGATTTTCCTGCCTTCACTTCCCAAGTAGCTGGGACAATAGGCACCAACCACAATGCCCAGCTATTTTTGGTTATAGTTGTCATTGTTGTTTGGTGGGCCCAGGCTGGATTCAAACTCACCAGCTCAGGTGTATGTGGCTGGTGCCTTAGCTGCTTGAGCCACGGGCACTGAGCCTACTTTTTCTATTTTTGTAGAGACAGAGTTTTGCTCTTACTTAGGCTGGACTTGAACTCCTCAAGTCTTCCAGCCTCTTTGACCTCCTAGAGTGGGTAAGATTACAGTCCTGAGCCATTGTGCCTGGCCATGTGCTGTAAATTTGTAACTGAAAAAGGAATATTTGGTTTGGCTTACCATCCCACCTCTAAGAATTGTGTTTGATAGATACAATTTTAGTATTTTCATTAAGAATTGAAATAAGTTGACTTGGGTGGAAAGGACTTTCATATAAAAGTTGCTTTTGGGCAGTGCCGGCCCCATATATCGAAGGTAGCAAGCTCAAACCTGGCCCCAGCCAAAAACTGCAAAAAAAAAAAAAAAAAAAAAATAAAAGCTTGTTTCTAGTTCTGTGGTGAATATACTCTATCTTTAGATAAGTCTCTGAACCTTTCTGAATGCCAGTGTCTTCAACTGTTAGATTTGAGATCATTCTGATTACTAACAGCTCCCTGATCACACAATTCTAGGCATTTATTTCAGACTCCCTCCTGTTCTCTTCCTCTCTTCTCCACATAGTCCCAGACAATTGTTGATTTGTGAAGGAAATGGAGTATTTTAAAACACTTTCAGTGTTGCTTTCAAGAAAATTATTTTTAATGTTAGTCATCTATTAATATATAACACTATTATTACAGACTTAGTACCTTAAAATAACATAATTTATTACCTCACAGTTTCTGTGAGTCAGGAGTCTGGGTACAGACAGTTTAGCTGTGTTTTTTGCAAGGCTACAGTCAAGATGCCCAGGCTGGAGTCTTACCTACTTGCTGGACTTTGGAAGGACTTGCTGTGCAGCCCACTCAGATTGTTGAAGTTTATTTCAGGAGGTAATGGCCTTATTTTCTTGTTGGTTAGCAGATACCCTCTGCTCCTGTAGGTCAGCCACACTCCTTCTGTAATGGTAAATTCCACAGCATGGCTGCTGGCTTCCTCCAAGCAACAAGGGAGCAAACTAGGCAGTGAACAAGGCAGGTTCTACAGTCTTTTGTACTGTAGTGGCATAATTGTGTATATCCATCAGCTTTGCTTTGTTCTGGTTAGAAGCAAGCTGCATATCTCCTTCACACTTAAGAGGAGAAGAACACACAAAGTCAGGGACACCAGAAAGCAAGGATCATGGGGCCACTTGAAGGACTTATCAGCCACACATGTGTAAGAAACTGTATTTAATTTTTTAATTTGTATTTTCCTTTGGATCTATGAATAAACATCTCACTTCATAGTAGAACCTCAGTGAACATTGATTGATTGAACATCCTGCTCAGTTAAAACTGCTCAGTCCCATAGTGTATTTGTACCATGCCCTTATTTTATTGAGAAGGTAGAGTTTGAGGCCTCCTATTCATTCTTCTGCCTCCCTGCCCAGTATAGGACTTGGAGGTGTTAGGTGCTCTTTAAGTGTTTGTTGAAGTATTATAAATGATATCTCCTGCCCTCCCCCCACCCTATTCATATCCTGAAGCTCTGAGCTCTACTGTGACAGCATTTGGAGATGGGGCCTTTGGGAGATAGTCAGGTTTAGATGAGGTTGTGAGGGTGGAGTGCATGTGATGGGGTTAGTGCCTCTATAGGAAGAGATGCCAGAGAGCTTGCTTCCTCCTCCCTTCCCTGCCATGTGAGGACACAGCAAGCCAGTGGCTGTCTACAGGCCAGGAAGAGAAGTCCCTATAAAACTCTATCATGCTGGCACCCTAATCTTGGACTTTCACCCTCCAGAACTGTGAGAAAATCAAGTTCTGTTGTTTTAGCTACCTAGTCTGTGGTATTTTGTTCTGGTGGCTTGAGATGACTAAGAGTTTGTCTACATCTCCCTAATGTTCTCTGAGTAGCCAGAGGTAGACAGCTAAGCATAAAGATTGCAGCATGGCAGTGACCCCTTGGCAGCCAGTGAGCCAGGGAGAGTGCTGTTTAATTACAACCATTCCTGTTTTTTTGTTTTGTTTTGTTTTTGTTTTTTTGAGACATAGTCTCACTATGTCACCCTTAGTAGAGTGCTGTGGCGTCACAGCTCACAGCAACCTTAAACTCTGGGCTTAAGTGATCTCTTGCCTCAGCCTCCCAGGTAGCTGGGATTACAGGTGCCTGCCAAAATGCCTGGCTGATTTTTCTTGTTGTTGTTGTTGTTGTTGTAGTTGTTATTATTGTTTAGTAGGCCCGGGCTGGGTTCGGACCCGCCAGCCCTGATGTATGAGGCTGCCCTAACCACTGAGCTACGAGTGCCAAGTCACAATTTCTGTTCTTTACCTAGCTTTTATCATAACTATTTATACAGGGCCCCTAGACTTTTTTTCCCCCCTGAACTGAATGATGATCCAAAACATACTGCATTCAGTTTTTAGCATTGAACTGCCAAAGAAGAATGTTTAAATAAGAAAATAAAATGTTGCTCTTGAAAAACCTTGATGATGGGAGGTTATATAATTAATGCTTCATTTCTTCTTCCAGAGTCTTGCCTTTTTTTTTTTTTTTAACTTTGAAAGTTTCTTTATCCATCATTTATTTATTCCTAGGTTGAAATATAGAGGGCTCAGTAGCTTTCCCAGTTTTCTTCCTTTCTGACTTTGGTAAACTTACACTTTTCTAGCTTCCATGTTGGTAAAATTAAAACATTCACCTCTAGCACATAATAGGCGCTCATTAACAGTATGACTAACGGTATAAGAATGACTAACATGTTTCATTTATTTATTTGGTTTCATTCATCATGCCAGCCATGGCGTATGTATTAAAGATCTCTGTAAGAGAAAGGTTTGAGGTGGGAAAAGGAAGCAAGAAAACCTTACAGTCTCTCTCCTGCTTGAAAACAAATCTTGATTTTTTTTTAGGGGGGGGAGACAAGAGTCTTATTCTATTATCTAGGCTGGCGCACAGTAGCTCAGTCATAGTTTATGGCAGCCTTGAACTCCTGTGCTCAAGCAGTCCTTCTGCCTCAACTTCTCCAGTAGCTGGGACTATAGGCAAGCTCTACCATGCCTAGCTAAATTAATTTCTTTTCTTTTCTCTTTTTGTGTGTGTGTGTGTGTGTGTGGAGATGAGATCTGGCCTAGGCTGGTTCTTAAACTCCTGGCCTCAAATGAACTTCCTGCCTGCGCCTTCCAAAGTGCTGGAATTACAGGTGTGGGAATTTCGAATTCCTAGGGATTTTGAATATTTTAAAGCCACATAAAATTTGTTTTTAAAAATTGCAATCAAGGGAGGTGCCTGTGGCTCAGTGAGTAGGGCGCTGGCCCCATATACCAAAGGTGGTGGGTTCAAACCTGGCTCTGGCCAAACTGCAACAACAACTACAAAAAAGTATTGAGACTTGTTCTGGGCGTTGCCTGTGGCTCAAAGGAATAGGGCGCCAGTCCCATATGCTGGAGGTGGTGGGTTCAAACCCAGCCACGCCAAAAAAACAAACAAACAAACAAAAAAAAAACTGCAATCAAAATTATGAAGTAGTACAGATCATTTTTGGACCTGGGGCTTAATTGTGCGAATAAACAAATGCATCTCTGTAAGGACTCACAAATGATTTAGAGGGAGGGTTTTAGAGTTTGGGAAGTCCATCCTTTTCACTTTACAATCTAGAAGAGTGAGGGCATCAGGCAGTCATGTATAGTCTTGTGGAAGAGAGAAAACAGAAGTCATAAATCTTTACATTTTATAAAAATTCAACATTTTCAGCAATTTCATTAAAAACTAATACTAAACAAATTTAGAACTGTGAAGTCCACCAGCTTAGGAGTTTCATTGCCAGTCCCCCTCAGAGTGAGCCACTTGTAATCCTAGCACTCTGGGAGGCGAGGCGGGTAGATTGCTGGTAGACCATCCTGAGCAAGAGCAAGACCCCATCTCTACTAAAAATAGAAAAACTAGCCAGGCATTTTGGTGGGCTCTTGTAGCCCTAGCTATTCTGGAGACTGAGGCAAGAGGATTGCTTGAGCAGAAGAGTTTGAGGTTACTGAGAGCTGTGACTCCAGGGCATTCTACTCAGGATGACAGAGAGAGAAACTGTCTCAAAAACAAAACAAAAATTTAGTTCTTGATGTGGATTGTGTGGGATTTGGTTGAGGGGGAGGTAGGGGGAGGAGCAAGAAAGAGACTTTCAGCCCAGGGCTCCTGCTGCTGTTCCCTTTGGGGATTTAGGGTCTGTAAAAAACACATTTAGGACTCTGAATGGCAACAGATAAATAACAATGACCCTTAATTGAAAGGGAGGAGACCAGATGAAGCAGAGGTCAGGTTTTCACTAGCCGCCTGGGGGGTGTCAGCTAAAAAGGTCTGAATTTTTTTCCCCTTCTTTCTTCTCTGGCTTCCTGGGCTTGGAAATCTTGGAAGGAAGGAGGGAGGGACTGTTACTTAAACTAAGAGAAGTTTAACTCTTAGGTTAAACTCTTAGGTTAGGGTACTGTTGATGTGGTTGGTCCCTGGGTGGGCTGAAATTTCAGGGCAGAGGTAGGGCCCGCCAAGCCTTTTTAAAACTAGTTTATTACAACCTGACTGCTTCCTGCAGTTTGCCAATTACCCAATTACCACAGACATTTACACTTTTTTTTTTTTTTTAAGTAGGTTGCTACTATTCTTCCTTATACAAGGATTTTTAGTCACTGTACATCTCGTGTCTTTAAATAATGTATTAGGAACATTTTCAAGTCTGTAAGTGCTTTTTTAATGAGAGTATGAAGATTTTAATGGGACTAGATTGCTTTTCATGACATTTCAGAGTGACTTAATTGTAACAATGTTGAGAGGCTGTATTTTAAAGTTTGCTAAGTATGTCTGTGTGGATTATAGTCAGACACTTAAAAGGACTGATGGTTGGGTAGTGGAATCGAACAGCTTTTTTCTCACTACTTTCCTCCAGATACTAGCTCTTTGCATGTATGGTTACACCAAGCCAGGTGTAGGTCAGAGTTCTCTTGAAGCTCTTAATTTTCAAATAGGAAGAGAGTAATAACTGAAACTAGTGAGGATAATTTTATTTTATTATTTTTTTGAGACAGTCTCACTCTGTCGCCCTGGGGTTGAGGGCTGTGGCATCATAGCTCACAGAAACCTCCAACTCTTGGGATCAAGAAATAATCGATTCTCTTGCCTCAGCCTCCGGAGTGGCTGGAACTACAGGTGCCTGCCTGCCACAAAGCCTGGCTAATTTTAGAGATGGGGTCTTGCTCTTGCTCAGGCTGGTCTTGAACTCCTGAGCTCAGGCAGTCTAACTTGCCTCGGCCTCCCAGAGGGCTCGGAGCCACTGTGCCTGGCAAGTGAGGATAATTTTAGGACACATTTTTAAAAACTGGAGCAGCAGTGTTGGTCCTAAGGCCTTTCTTCTCTCCTTTTGCAAACCTAGGAGGCCAATCTATGTCTGTATGCCCTGTTAGTTCATGAACTCTCCTCCCTGTTTGCTTGTTTGCTTGCCTTGTTTGTTTTCTTATTTTCACAAAACTAACAAGTGCAAAGGCATTTATCTTTAAGGTATTTTAGTTAATGTTCCTAATGTACTGTCACTCTCTAGATCCCTGGTTCTCATCCTTCCTAATGCTGTGACTCTTCAATACAGTTCCTGTGAGTTGTGACCCACAGGTTGAGAACCACTGCTCTATATGATGATTTTTCTGTTTTAATTATGGGGATTTCATGCTCAGTTTTCTTTTTCTTCAAAACAACCAGAGGTCTTTCAAGCACAAATGTTATTAGGATTCTAGAACTTGTGGCATTTTTCTCAAAATCAGATCAGATGGTCAGACACTTCCAATACTATTCTTAGTAAGTGATTCATTCATATTTGTGTTTTGGGGCTGCCATAACAAAGTACTACAAGTTGGGTGGCTTAAAACAGCAGTTAATAGTCTCACTGTTTTGGAGGCTAGAAGTCTAAAATCAAGTGGTTGGTAGGGCCATGCTCCCTGGGGCGGGGTGGGGTGGGGGTGGAATCCTTCTTTGCCTCTTCCTAGTTTCTGATGGTTTGTTGGCCGTCTTTGGCATTGCTTGCTTTGAAGCTGCATATTTCCAGTCTCTGCCTTTGTTGTCCTTGTGTTCTCCTTGGGTGTCTTTACATGGCTACCTTCTAAAAAGGACACTAGTCATATTGGCTTGCCTTAATCCAATATGACCTCATTGTAACTAATTGTATCTACAGCAGCTTTATTTCTAAATAAGGTCACATTGTGAGGGGCTGGAGCTTAGCTCATTAACGTGTGTGTGTGTGTGTGTGTGTGTGTGTGTGTGTGTGTGTGTAGATAGCATCCCATTCTTTAGAGTGCAGCGTTACCATCATAGCTTCCTCAACCTCCTGAGTTCAAGTAATCCTGCTCCCTCAGCCTTCTGAGTAGCTCGCAGTACAAGTGTGCACCACTGTTACTATTTTTTGTAGAAACAGGGACTTAGCTATGTTACTTAGGCTGGTCTCAACCTCCTAGTCTCAAATGATCCTCCTGATTTGGCCTCCAAAATGCTAGTATTAAAGCCATGAGCCCTGTGCCTTGCCTTTAGCATATGTATATTTTTGGGGGCATAATTCAATTCTTAACTGGGTTCTACTTTAAAAAGCACCTAGGAGATTTTGATCTAGCCTGCACAGATTCCCAGAGTGTGATGTGTGATGTCCTTACCTATGTGTACAGAATTTATCAAGAGCAGTAAAAAAATCATAAAACATACACACACACACACATATAATGGTATATGAACATGAGTTGTTTAAAGAAGAAAAATTAAACCCAAAATTTCTGTACTCACCATTTAGCTTAAGTAAAACATTTCCAATACCTTTGAAAGCTCTGAAAAGACTGGGATGTTTGTTTAAAACACAAGTTCTCCTCTGAGGAGTTAAGTCAAGGAGGTTTAGAGCAACAGTATGTATTAGAATTTAGTAACTCTCCCCCACTTTTCCTCTAGGTGTATTTTTTAAGTGGGTCTTAAAATTTTTACTTTGGAGTGGGGTGGGAATTTTTTTTTCCCTTTTAAAGAATAGAAAACATAACCGGAAAAGGTTTAATAACCTTTTCCACAATGTGATGGAACAATTATTAGCTCCTCTGCTGGTTGTGAGCTTTCCTGAGAAATCTCACCTGCACTTGGTATAATTTTCTGAATTAGTTTATGTTGGTGGCTCAGAGAGACAGTGGTGCATAGTCAGGTTGTATAAGTTAGAAGTAAGGGACCTATTACTGATTATACACCTTATATTCTTGTCTCTCTCCTGGGCATTTTGTGACGATTAATATCTGCCAGATATTTTAAGTTTGTAAAATGTCTTGAGTTCCTGGGGGAAAACTTTTATATAAATGTAAATAAATTATGCAGCACCTGAATTTGGTTGTTCATCATTTTTTATAGTGTGCTTTAATTAAAAACTTGGGTCTATTTAAATTGGATGGCTGAGGAAAGGGCTTAATCACTCAGAAATGGTTAAATAAGTAGTTAGGAGCGGCGTTTAGGCTGGAACCCATGAAGGAATAAATGAACAAGATATCTTTTGGAGATAAGTCATTTTTCATGGGATTTGCTGAGCTCAGCTGCGGGGTGATGTCCCCAATCATATGTGTACACAGTGCTGTTAGAGAACCTGCCATTCTTTCACCAATTATACTTTGTCTCAAACCTTCATATACTTTGGATCTCTCTGGTTTTCCCGAATGAGCTGGAAACTTTTTATTTTTAAAGGGAATTTAAAAAAAAATTATCTGGGTACTTGGGGAGCTAGAAGTATCTGACAAACCATATAGGCTATTGGTAGGCTGTGCTTCTAGAACCCAGTGATCTGGGTTCCAGACTACCTTCTTTTGTGGGTTACACACAGCTATGTGTCCTAGTTGTGTGATACTATTTGAGGACTATTTAAGGTGGAGGTAGCAAACAGTTGTTAACACTCCACAGTCCAGTTGTGCCTCCTTTGTTTGCTGCGTTGTCAGTCTCACTGCCTTTTTACCCTGTTGGCTGCGTGAAGAAAGGAGTAACCTTATCCTCCTTCCCATGGCTGACCCCAAACCAAAGACTTCTAACCTTTCTTATTCATGCATGATGTATCTATTAAGCACCTACTAGCTGGTAAATTGTAAATTATGGAGCACTTGTAAATTATGGCGTTCTTGATGCTGTAGAGTTATCTGGTGGAGGACACAAACTTTAAAAACAGAAGCTAAAGTCAATAACCAAATAGCTGTAATAGATGAGGGATATAAAAAATAATTACAGACTCAGAGCATATAACAAGGGGAACCTAACCCACTCTCCAATTCCAGGAAAGGCTCTTAAAGAGTGACACTCAGCAAAATCTAGAAGGATCACTATGAATTAGCAGGGAAGGAGGAATAAAAGAGAATATTGTCTGGTGAGAGATATATTATGATAACTATGCACTGTGTGTGTACTTCCAGCTACTTGGGAGTTTGAGGAAGGAGAATTGCTTGAACCCAGGAATTCAAGTCCAGCCTGAGCAACATAATGAGATCTCTGTATCTGGGGGGAAAAGTGTACCATGAAATCATTTTTTTCCGTTCCTTTCTCTGTCCTTTTCCTTCCCACATATCTTATATGATAGCACAATTTTAGCCATCCGAAGTGGAAGTCCAATTGTCTTCTTACACTTGGATGAGATTGGGGGCTGCGGGAAAGGGAATAGGAGTTAAAAGCTGAAAATGAACTAGATAATAAGAAATGATAAAATTGTTTATTGAGATGATTAACTCATATCAATTAAATTGGACTCCTGCCATGCTGCTTCTCTAAAATTGTGCTCTGGTGACCCTTTTGGAAGCTTAGAACTATTCATAGACCCTGTATGTCTGGAATAGGTTAAGGGCTTGAGGAAGATATACATGGCAAAGGAATTCATTCTCTGTACTCTAGGAGACAACAAAGGATTAAGATATTTTACTTTTCAGATATAATTTCTTAAACCTCTGACATTAAAATTCCCAGGAGGCTGTTAAAAATGCGTTTTTCATAGTCTCTTATCACAGACCTGCTGAATTATCTTAGCAGTAGGATTTCTGGCCACCACCACTCAGTTGAGAGCTACTGCTATGAAGGCACGGATTGCGAATGGGTTGTTCAGAGCGTAAAGAGGAGGATTTTCACTGTTTTAGTTCTCATGGGCAGTCCCTGCATGATTTCATACCATCTCCTACTGTCCAGACCAGCTACATAATTTGTGGGGCCCAGTGCAAAATAGAAATGTAGAGCCTCTTACTAAAAGAATCATTAGGAACTTCACAACAGCAATAATAGGGTATTAAGCCAAGTGTGGGCCCCTTCTTGGTGTGGAGCCCTGTGGGACTGTGTAGGTTGTAAGCTTATGAAACTGGCCTTGTTCACCACTCCTATTTGCCTTTTTAAAATGCTCTAGCAATAATGAACTACTTATTGCTCCCTGAGCACTACACTGTTCTTTGCTTTTGTCCCATGGGTCTTTTTTTTTTTTTTTCCTTTTATTAAGTCATATACACATAGATCATGAATACATTTGTGCATTTGTGGGGTACAATGTGTTGATTTTTTAATACAATTTGGAGTGCTTACATCAAACTAATCAACATAGCTTTTACCTCATTTACTTAATTATTGTGTTAAGACATTTATGTTCTATTCTTGATAAATTTGACTTGTACCCTTGTCTTTTTTTTTTTTTTTTTTAAAAGACAGTATTTAATCTCTTTTATCTCACCTGGCTTTATCTCAGTTTTTGCACATGCTGTATTAGAATCTTGTTCAAGTTGCCACTGCAAGATTGTGTGCTTTGAAGGCCCAGATTCACTCTTCTTCATTTTTGTGTTCCTTGTTCCTAGCGTAGTAGCTTCGGTCATCTTATAAGTGTTCTGAGTAAAATACTTCAACCTGAATGTTTTCTTAAAACTTAATCAGGTTATAAGCCACTGGGAATGGGAATACAGATTTGATTCAGAGTGAGGTGTTAGAGGCCATGTTGCCCTAGCACCGTTGTTTAGAGGGTCCAGGACTACCTGGGCATAATTGGTGTAAGATAGTGTAAGGAACGAGCTGAGACAAACTTATGATGTTTATGGCAAGTTGTGCATACTCTGGTTGACACCCTTCATAGATGCTGTCATCCTTCTGATAACTAGTATTTTCTTTCTGGATCTTTCATCGACTTCTTAGTTCCTGAGAACAACAGTTTTCTTCTGATACACAAGTTCAAAGGTGTTAGCAGAACTTGAGATGTTTCTTGCAGTAGGAAGGTAGCCATTTTGCTCAGTAGCCAATATTTGAAACTAGGTATTCTTGGATTGTTTCAGCTAGTGTGTTCTGCAGAATTCCCCAAAGCTGCATGTACTTGGGAAATGAAGTTGTGGTTCTGTAGGGTAAGAATTAGGTACTGCCTCTTCTACTAAAAAGGATTGACTGTTACCAAAACCACAGGGGGATTTTGGCCTAGGTCCAATTGTTCACTCTACAAGGTTTATTATTGAGACAATGAGGATTACCAAGGAAAAAAGGAATTTTTAAAATATGAAAAATTTTATATTTGTATTACACAGGAGAGGCTGCCTCAAATCTGCCTCCTTGACCAATGAAGATCATGGTTTTTTTAGAGCTTGAAGAGGAAGATTTATTTTTTTAAAGACAGAGTCTCACTTTGTAGCCCTTGGTAAAGTGCCATGGTGTCACAGCTCACAGCAAACCCAAGCTCTTGAGTGTAAGTGATTCTGTTGCCTCAACCTCCCAAGTAGCTGGGACTATAGGTGCTTGCCACAATGCCTGGCTATTTTTAGAGGTGAGTTTCTGCTCTGGCTCAGGCTTGTCTCCAACCTGTGAGCTCAGGCAATCCACCTGCCTTGGCTTCCCAGAGTGTTTGGATTATAGACCTGAGCCAATGTACCTGGCCATAGAGGAAGATTTTTCATTGTTTCAATTCCCCTGGGCAGTCCTGGCATGATTTCATACCATCTGTCTTGGGGCAGGTTGTAGCACCTGGGCGCTTGCTAAGAGGCCTTTAGAATCTCTATTCCTTTGTTTTCCAGAAATTCTATTATTTTTGGGAAACACCTCAGAAGGATGGTCAAGCCTTACTAACTTGAAAATCTGAAACATGAGGAGAGGATTATAAAAAACATACTGTTATCATTGGAATTTGTTTATAGAGCTGGTTACAACTGTATTTCTAATTTGAGGTAATGAGAATAGCTCTCAATTTGGTGAAAACTCTTCATCGCATGATGGACGAGTAATTATAAGTTCAGAAAAATTAAACAGAATATTCAAGGTTGGTTCAGATATTTAGTGACCAAACTGGACTTGTAATTCAGGGTTTCTCCTCCTTCTGAGGCCTCAGTAAATAAGTATTTGTTCAGAGATATTCTGCTTTTACTTTGAGGATTATCATCTGACCTTGCCCTGATAGAGTTGATGTAATGAAATACGTATTTCTCCTTTGGAATTGTTTTGAGGAGGAGAAGAGAACAGTTTGTCTAAAATAGCGCTGTGTACTTTATAAGTTTTTAGCAGCCGCATCAAAGAAGTAAAATGAAAGCCAGGCAAGGTACCATGTGCCTTGCTGCTTGGGAAGGTTGCTTGAATTCAAAGTCAGCCTGGGCAATGTAGCAATACCCTATCTAAAAAAATAAATTAAAAAGTAAAAAGCAGGTGAAATTAATTTTAGTAATTTATTTGACCCAACACATAAATTAAAAAAAATCATTTCAATATGTAATCAGTCTAGAAATAATGAGATATGCTCCCCCCTCTCCCCCCCAGTGTAATTGTTACTGTACTGGACAGTACAGGTCTAAAATAATTCTATCCAGCACATTTAACTTTTATTTTCCAGTCCTTTTTTAGTGGAGGGAGGAACAGAGTCTCACTTTTTTTGTCCTAGTTAGAGTGCTGGAGTGCAGCAGTGTCAGCATGGCTCACAGCAACCTCAAACTCCTGGGCAAGTATCTCTTGCCTCAGTCACCTGAGTAGCAGAGACTACAGGAGTGTGCACTATGCTTAACTAATATTTTCTCTTCCTTTCTAGGTTACGTTAACCTATACTAGTTAGCATACAAGACTGGAGATTGGTGTGATGATACAGCCTGGGAAAGTGGAGGATGTGAGAGGTGGACTTAGTAGTTTTAATGTACAGGTGAAAGGATCAGGTTAACTGAGAATCCTCCAACATGGATTTGTTATTGACTTTTACCTTTGTGCTAGGCATCCAAAGGTAGTGCTTGTATCTTAGGGGGCCAGAAACCACCTTATACAGGGGCTTGGACTGTTAGTCAAGGGAAATTTCACTGCTATTGAATCATCCTTGGCTTTGCCTTTCTGTCTATACAGAGTTTGTGGCTGACTTAGACCCTCGCTCCTCTTAATGTATAGTCAGTTGAGAAGGAAGATGAGGGTTTTGAATAAAGTCACTAATCAACATGTGAAATCTTCCTGTGTCATTTAATTAGAATTTAAGTATCAAATGGGTGGTAAAATCACTTATTAGTCTAGGTAGATCCTAGAAATTAGTAAATTAGGTCAGCAAAACACCCTTCCCCCACAGGTATTTGTAGCCAGGTCTGCAGTAATTTATACATAAAGGCTAGTATATATTTTGTCTATAGGATGTGACTTGAATGTAAGTTTTTTCCCTTATTTTTTAGGTTACTGTTTAAAGTCTACTAACAGAATGTAGGGAAGACAGCCTTGATTAGATTAGTGTAGGTTAGAGTAAGTTGAATGGTTAAAGCTTTTGGAGCCTCTAGTTTGTAGGCGACACCCTAATGGCCTTTATAGTGTCCCTCAATCCTATTAAGTAAATTAATCTTACTGAAAATTTTAGGTCTGCATAAAGCAGCATTGTCCTCAAAAACATTGTCTTGTTTTTAAGGTGAACTGTCATTTTCACTTTCTTCAAATAGGTTGGTTTTATTGGTGTGAGGCAAGTTAATCTCAATAACTTGAAAGTAATATAGATAACCTGCAGTTGGTAGAGAGGACATTCCATGTAGAAAACTAGGCTGTCTCCTGGCCGTCTTTTGGCTTGGTGGCTGTTATTGGCTGTTACAAGGATTTTCTTTTTTTCTGTTTTTTTTTTTCCTTTTTCTTTTAGCCCTGATTTGGGTGAAGAGAGTTAGGAGAGATGTATTTAAATACTAACAGTTGAAAATTGGATGCCGTGTCATTGTGGCAGGTATAGGGGTAGATGGATTTATTTGTACCTTTGTGAAATCATCCCTTACAGGCTGTATCCACTTTAGACGTTGTTGTTAAGAATCACGTGCTAAGTCAATAGATGTTGGAGACACTCTACTAGATCTTAGGAATGAGATAAAGAATCTTGGAACTAAGGGAGCTGGAGGCATCCTTAGCTGTAATTTTCAGAGTGTGTTTATAGTTTCATTACAACAGCTAGTTGGCTCTTGCCTGTTTATACAGATGCAGTGACCATTGTTTTGCTTCAAAGGATGAAGCCAAATATCCTTTTTTTGTCATTTGTGATTTTATTGCCAGGAAAAGTTTTGCAAAGACATAAAGTATGTCAAATTTTATTATAGATTTTATGTCTTTTGGGAAAAGGGGAAAACAGGCAGGATACTGGGGCCATGCAGGTCTAAAGTATGCTTACTTGTGTGTAGAGTGAGTACAAGGGAAACTGTGGAAAAAAATTATAAATTTGATTTAGATCTTTGCTGAAGACAGTTTTGTTAGATATAAATAACTTCAAGACCCACAAATAATTATTACATACTGGATTAACTGGCAGAGATGCAGGTAATTTCTTTATGGGCATCTTGTTTTTTTTTATTAAGAGACAGGGTCTTGAGCTGTGACCTAAGCTTGTTGCAGTGGTGCAGTGGTAGCTTACTGCAACCTCAAACTCCTTGTCTGCCCTGGCCTCTCCCATACATAGGACTGCAGGCACACACTACCATGCCTGGCTAATTTTTAAACCTTTTTTGTAGAGACAGATGTTTCGCTATGTAGTGAGACTGGTCTAAAACTCCTGGTCTTAAGCTGTCCTCTCACCTTAGCCTCCCAAAGTGTTGGGATTAAATGTGTGAGCCACTGTGCCTGGCCCTGGCATCTTTAAAAACAAGGTTCTTAGTGCCTTTGTTAGGAGGCTGAGGATCTACCATTAAGATCCTGTGAGTTAATTGGTTCACAGGCAGAAAATGGGGCACCCGAGGGTACATTTAGCTATTCTATGAATTTTTCTGAGCAGATTCCTGCAGCAAAGGGACTGAGGTGACACTTTCATCTTGGGAGTCTCAGTGCTGTTGCGGAGTGAGGACTTCCTTCTTGATAGAGCCTAGCAGACTAATGCTCTTAATTTATTCCTCCACCTGGGCTGTGCCTGTTACCCTTAGGCCAGAAAGTGAATTAAACTGAGTTCTTCATTTAACCTTTCTAGTGGGGCAGCCCTGCATTTGTGTCCTGTCCTCAAAGACTAAAAATTTAATTTCAGGTATGGGCCAGACATGGAGCATGAAGAACAGTAGTGATTGATCAGTGCCTTTATTTACTTTTAGGAAGAAAAGTCCAATTAGCCCATTGGATGAAGATAACATCTCTAACACTCCTCTGTACCAAGTGAACAGTGTACTTTTACTGTATAGCACTTGTATTCTCAAGAGCTAGGGTCATTGACAGACTACTTCTCACTCTTGAGTTTCAGAGTGTAGCAGAGTACACATCCTGAAGCTAGAAATGTAATTTTCTTTAGGTGTGTTAAGAATTACCTTAATTCTCTGTATCTGTATGTACGTGCTCACATAATTAGGTGTTTTACTTTTTCTTCCATGCTCCTTGGAGAGGACTAGCCCCCTTTCTACTTTTTATGGATTCTTGATTGGACCTTTTCATAGTTACCTTTGTTATGAAGCAGCTGCTGGAAGAATGTGTGCTCACTTTAAACTTGTGACCTTTGCTTCTCTGGCCCTTCTGACCTGAGGCTTAACCTACCTGCTGCCTGCCTTGTAGCAACCCCAGCTTTGTTCTTCTGGGCTGGTTGTTCCCACTCCATGAAGTTGACCTCCTTGCTTCTCTATGTCTCAACTTAGTATCCTAAGTATCTCTGCTGAGGTAGTTCCAGATAGGCAGAGGTTGGGGAGGGAATTGGAATAAAGAGAAAAGTTGAATCTGTTTGGGGAAATTTATAAAACTTCTGTATTTTGTGTTAATAGGTTTTAAATGCTTTGGAATCATAATATGACACACTGGTCCGGCAACCTTTGAGGACTGTTTTTACTGGCCAACGGACAGCTGTGCTTGCTTTTCTCCCTCTCACTGTCTCTGCTTTTCCTGCTCAGTTTGCCTGAAAGAGTCCATCAATTCTTTAAAAGTCTACTCTTTCTCCTCTCTTTAAAGCCTTCCTGATCAACTTCTCACACTAGCAGCACCCAGTCTTGCTGGGTCTAGCTCCTGATCTTGTGGAAGATCAGGAAAAGCCGTCTTTCTGTCTGTGGTTTGCTGATATCCCTAAGGGGAAGCAGGGCCACACACCTTTCTGTGATCTGCACCAGACCTTCACAGGGAGCAAAAATAATGCCTAAAGCTTATTGAGTACTTAATATATGCCCAGCACTGTTGTCACACACTTTACATAGATTCTTTCTTTCTTTCTTTCTTTTTCTTTTTCGAGACAGTCTCACTTGGTCACCCTTGGTAGAATGCCATGTGTCTTAGCTCAGCTCTTGGGTTCAAGCAGTTCTCTTGCCTCAGCTTCCCAAGTAGCTGGTACTCCCGGTGCCTGCCACAATGCCCGGCTATTTTTTTAGAGACAGGGTCTCGCTTTTGCTCAGGCTGTTCTCAAACTTGTGAGCTACGGCAATCCACCTGCCTCAGCCTCCCAAAGTGCTAGGATTAAAGGCATGAGCCACCGCACCCGACCATAGATCATTTCTTAAAATACTATACCCAGCCCAGTAAAGTTTGTGTATTATCATTGTCCTCATTTTACAGATGAGGATGTTGGTGCCTAGAGAGTTTCAATAATATGCTACTATGTATATAGCTGGAATTAAGTGATGAACTCAAGGTTGAAATAAGGCAGCCCAGTTCGCAGCCAAGAGATAGCTGGGCTTATGGCAGCTTTCCTTATCTGTGATGTCTTTACCCTTTTACATCAACCTAACCACTTATTGTTTATATTTCCAATTCACTTTGATTATGGCAACTGTGTTTTAAAGAACCAGAAAAATGTTAGAGGTGGGCTTCTTAAGCTATTGTACCCTTTGACTCTACACTCGAATGATAAGGCTCTTGACAAGAAAAAAAGCCATAAGTGCTCTTGCTTTGGAAAGATTAGTTAGTTGGTAGAGGTTGTGTTTTTATGGTTAATTTGTGTTCCTGTTTTAGTAATACGTGAGTATCCATAGGCAGCAAGCGTGTCTCCTGCCAGTCCTGAAGGCTTCTTGTCAGCTCCAGCTTCAGTTGGTGCACCTGAATAACAACAGGGAAGCTTGTTGACCATTTGGCACTTCACAGCCCAGTAATTAGAAACTATAGAACAATAATACAGACATGAAGCAAATCCTCCAGTTAATGAAAAAAAAGTCTACAATTCTGCTTTGTGGCTGAGTGCAAAATGAAAAGCGGCTGCTTATACAGCAAAGGAAATACTTCAGGATTTTGGAAGTTTTATTATATATGAAAAGCTCTAGGCTTTATATTAATTTGGGGGCTGTCCTATTTTTTAAAAACTGAAAGCAACAATTGTCTGACTTTCTTAATTTTAAAATTTACTGCAGTGGTTCTCAAATTGTGGTTCCTAGTCCAGAAGTATTAGCATTATCTGGGATTTGGTTAGAATTGCATATTCTTGGGCCTCCACCCCAAACCTGAACGAGATACTCTGGGAGTGGGGCTCAACAATTTATGTCTTAAATGACTTTTCCAGGTAATTCTGAAATACTTTAAAGTTTGAGAAGCACTGGGGTATGGTGTAGTAATTTGGGGGAAGGGAAGTAAAGTTTCCTTTTGTCCCAACCCAAAGATGAGCCCTAGGATTCTTCAGCTAGGGATGGCACAGTTGGCTTGAGGTGTAACATAGAGAAGATATAAAGGTGTAGTGGTGCATGCCACCTGTAGTCCCAGCTACGTGGGAGGTTGAGGTGGGCAGATCATTTGAACCCAGGACTTGGAGATCAGTCTAGTGAAACTAGTCTCCCTCTCCTGTCTCCTTTCTCTCTCCCCTCAAAAAAAAAAAAAAAAAAAAAAGGAGGAGGTGTGTGCCTTCCATTGGACTCTAGTTAAGAGAAGGGGCTTGGACAGTGGCTTATCACCAACCTTTAAGAAACAATTTTAGTGTTTCATTCACTGTCAGGGCTGTTATACTACCCACAGGTTTTACTGGGCAGAGAAAGAAGCAGGGGGACAGAAGCTAAGACCACCTCATCCCCCAGGCAGAGCCTTAGCAATGCTGCTGTGATGTAATGTGCTTCAGTTGTTAAGAGCTATTATTAAAAATTGAAAGTTAAGATGGCAGAACAGATTTCTTCTTTTCTCCATATGTTCCTTCTCTCTTCCTCATTTCCCTGCCCCTAGCTCTCTTGTCAGATGGGATTGTCTAATAATTTTCTTGGGACCTCTTGGCAAATGGCCCCTCTTTATGGACTGTGTGGCAGCCACAGTAATAGAGGTTCATTTCAGAGTCATTAGAAGTCTTTGTATAGCTGACTACTACTAGAAAGTCTCCTTGGGAAGTAAGAATGTGTCACCAGTGTGAAATGAGTTCTCAAGTGACATTACCACAAAGGCCCAGGTTCCTAACACTCCTCACATAGCTAGGTTGACAGTCTCTTTGTTGCGAAAAAATCCTGGTACAAAAAGGAACACTTGGGGTTTCCTTTTTTTTTGTCCCCCCCCAAATCCTCACATTTTAATATTTAATTTCCTCATATTGTCTTCTGTCTTTCAGAATATTGGGTTTTCTCATTCTCTTAAAAAAAAAAGAGAGAGATAAGGCATGTTGGTCAGTGACTTAATCCTATTCTTTGACTTAATCACCTAGGAGCATGGGAAAGCTGTTGGGATATAGGTGAATGAGATACATCCCATTACCTGATGGTTATTGATTTCTGGGGGGAGGAAAGTGACGTAGAAAAGAACTACTCAGATCTTGGATTCTTTATTCTCTCTGTGTTTTCATTTGTTGTTGGATCACAAGCTCAACATCAGGCTTATATGGGTGTATGTACTTATTTTGGATTTTGTTTTATTCTAAGGGGTCGCTGTCCTATTGGCTTTCAGGAGGTAGGCTACTGATTTTTCTTTAACTTGACATTTGGGGCTCATGGAGAAGTCAGAGGCTCACATGATGGTGTGCACCTTCCTGGACTTCAGGAAAGATGTCCCTTCTATCAGATGAATGGGAGGGTCTAAGTTCTTTAGATTTTCATGAGTGGTGTAGCCTTTTTTACATTGGGACAGGAAGACTGACCATTGCTCTGTATAGCCTGCCTGCTCTTCATCTTGCTTTAAGTAAATACACATCTGATGATGTCAGCCTGGCTCTTGGCACCCTCAGCTTTCCCCTCAGAACAAAACATCCGGGCAGACAGTTGTGATGATCAAGTCTCAAGACCCAAGCTTCCCGTTTGTTGTGAGGTATTGGAGATAAATCTACCTAAGTATTTCCAAATGCAGATAAAACCTAGTGCTGATTAGAGGCGGCCCTTTAAGAAACCTGATTTGATTAGGCAGAACCAGTGGGGTGCAGGCAAATATTTGAGACTCTGGTCAAGCTGATTATTCCATTGACCTTTCACGTGGAGGGAAATTCTATCCTATGGGTGATTCTATCCCTGAGTACTTGAAGCTAAAGTACTGTAGCTGTGATAGCTAAAAGACTTAGGTGAAATAAACAGGTGAGACCTATGGACCTATGGGCTTGTCCTTAAGAGTCTTATTCAGCTAACACCTGAGTCAAGGATGCTTCCTGGTATATCAGTTGAAAATGGATTTTGCTGGAGGTCCGCTCCTGAAATGATAATTAAGAAGGATGTTCTAAAATATACTTAGCTGCTTTCTGATAAAGTCTTAGCATATGTGTGCTGTGAAGGTTTTTTTTTTTTTAAAGTCACAGTTTCTTTGTTTATTAAGGTAACTTTTAACAATTTGTTATAGAAAAGCCAACCTATAATTCCTTTAGAGTTATTTATATCAAGACCTCCTCGACAATTTAGGAGAGATTTCCTTAATTGATGTATCTCTAGCTCCTGTAACACTGGGCACACCTCTCTTCTCAGCAGTTATCACATTGTATGGTAATTGTTAGTTTACCTCTCTTGTTCTTAGAAGCAGGAAAATTGTCTAATTATTCTTGATGTTTCCCCAGATCCCCAGCAGTATCCTGGGGCAGGTACAGGGGTTGACATACTGTGGTCCACAGGCCATACCATTCTACTAACTGTTTTTGTGGGCTTGTCAGCTAAGAACAATTTTTACATCTTTTAAATGGTTGAAAAGAAATTAAAGGAAGAATATTTTAGGACACTTGGAAATTGTGTGGAATTTAAGTTGCAGTGTTCATAAATAAAGTTTTATTGGAATGTAGCCATGTTCATTCATGTTATTGTCTTTGGCTGCATTTTGCGCTACAATGGCAGAATTGAGTAGTTGCAACAGAAACCGTATGGCCTAAACAGCCTAAAATATTTAGTATCTGGCACTTTTCAAAAGTATTAATTGTTTGTTGAGTCCTTTCCTGTTATATATAGGTGTATGGTTAATTTTTATTGTTTGAATTATTTCAAATATAAATCTGAGTTTCCAGATAGTTATTCTGATCCCAAAAGTGCTCAGGGAATGTTGAATGAGTGAATGAATGCTCTGTTTCTTTTGTATACATTTGTAACCCTAGCTTTAGGTCTTAGTGGTACTGGTTCATTTCTTAGAGGTAGACAATTAGATGGTATTTCTTATCTGAGAAACTTAAATATAAAGTGATCTGTTAATTCTTAATAGCTTTCCAGACTCTGAAACCATTATTTGGGATGCAGAGATGTAAGGAGGCACAGAGAGTTTAAATTGATCAAAACACAGTGAAGAAATGGCATAGCAGGCACAGTAGCTCAGGCCTCTAACAATGGGAGGTTGAGACAGGAGGATTGCTTGAGGCCAGGAGTTCAAGATTAGCCTGGGAAACATAGCAGGACCCTGTCTCCACAAAAAAATAAGAAAAAAAATTAGCAGGGCATGCTAGTGCCTAGTATAGTCTTAGCTACCAAGGAGGTGGAGGTGAAAGGCTCATTTGAGCCCAGGAATTCGAGGTTGTAGTGAGCTGTGATCAAGCTGCTGTACTTCAGACTGGGCAACAGAATGAGGCCCAGCCTCTTAGAAAAAAAGAAATGGTATGACTCTTCATGTGTTCATCCCTTTCTTTGCTGAGGCCATTCTTTATGGTGAAACAGAAGTCGAATAAACCTGGAGGTTTTTAAGAGCAAACTATTTTTCAGTACTATATAATACATTATTTCTTATAAACATCAGTGTCTTTGTAGGCTCTTCAATATCAGGGGAATTCATTTAAAAAATAATAAATCCGTAGTTTAAAAAGTAAACTGTAGAGAATAATAGCAATTACCAAATGTAAACAGTGTGGCCTTTGAGAACCACTATGAAATTGGTTAGTGAATTAAATTATTATGCTTTTGATATTCACATATCCTCTTCCATTGACTGTTAAGGAATATGCTTCAAGGAGGACAGATGAGATGTAGGTAAAGTTTATTTCTAAGATAGCATTGTTGTTAAACAAGACAAAGACTGTCAGATATTTAATGGACTTGAAATCTATCTTTTGTTTTGAGACAGTATCTTTAAAATGACCACTGCCCCAAATGCAATGTTGAGGGGTTGGAGAGCATTGGAGTATTCAGGAAAAAAGTGAGAAATCAGTAATTTATAATAAATTAATAACTTGAAATATTAGTTATATAGATTGTGGGAGTTTGAGAGAATGAAAGATTTTGTCAAGGAAGAATGAAGGAAGGTTAGGAGATTCATTAGAGCAAAGAAATGTGGGTTTAAGCTTTATTAGGAATCTCAAGGTCAGGTTCTTGTGAAATTGTGTCCATATGCACATTGTTTCCTATGGAATCTTTTAGTGGAGTATGATTTTTCCCCCTTACCTTTCTCTTATTAAATAATTTTAAGCAATAGTTCTCAACCTTTTTGATGCGGCGGCCCTTTAATACATTTCCTGTGGGTTGTGACCCACAGGCTGAGAACTGCTGATTTAAAGGGATAAAGTTCAGTGCTTTAGGGAGCAGTGTTTTCCTCAAAACAACAGTGTACTGACTTATTGGGTGCCTACCATGGAGTGGGTGCTTAATACATTTTACAACAGATCTGCATAATTGGGATATCCCTATTTTGTGGGTAGGAAAGCTGAGAGTTAAAGTTTTATAATTAACGGCCAGAGCCAGGTTTCAAACCCAGCTCTGTTTATCTCTGGCTCTAATGGTGTTATTTACTGCTGTCCCAGTTCCTTGGCGGTTGTTTCCCAAAGAATTTCATTGTTTGATGCATAAATCCAGCCAAAAGACATAGTTCACCACTTAGTGTACATACATCTCTTTTGCATTTCCTGGCTCAGCTATCTGCTCTTTCTTCCTGGTTACTTTGTACAATATTTATACTTTGTTAGCTTCCCATGTCCCCATACATTTTAATCATTTGATCAATATCAAGTTTCTTTTGCATTTAATGTAGAGGAATTTTAGATAGAGGACAAAAACTGTAACCTTCACCCACCTGAAAATTTATATTTGGTTTGTCATTCACCATTCTTCATTCCTTACCCTCCAGAGGAAGGCTAAGAGGAAGAGTTGAGAAACAACATTCCAGGGTTAGAGCCTCCATGTTCCTTGGGTTCTGTTGGAAGACTTCTTGGCAGCATTGAAAGATGCCTGTGTTTTAACCTAATTTTCCATCCTGGCCCACCTGCCTTCTCCCTTCCTGCTGTTTTCCTTTTGTACCTATGTGGTTAGTGCTCCTGATACATTTTACAGACAGTTTCATCATTTATACTACTGAGTTTTACAGGAGGTTTTCTTTTGAAATTTTGATGTTTGACATAGTTATAGACTTTTATATATTTATTTTTAATAGTTCACTTCTGAACCTTTTTGGATTTCATGGTGGCAGTGTCAAGGAGAAAGAAAAATAGAATGAGACAGTCTGGGAAGAGTCAGGAGGCAGAGACTACATTGTTGATGCAAGTCAGTTACTATTGATTTTGTAGGATACAGATCCTAATGGTTGACAAATTTAAGTTACTTTTGAGAGTGGTTCTGTAATGTCAGTGAGAAATTGATCTGGAAAATATACTGAACTGGACATGGCTCATGTAACAACAATGATGTGCCAGTGCAAAAGAATAGTGTTTTTTCTCTTTTTACCTCAGTTGCCCCGAGGATGTTGAAAGCTATTATTGGCCTACCCATAACATTGCGAGCATGCCAGTCAAGGCAGTGGAACAAAGAACAACTCAAGAATGAATAGTGGAAAATCTCTTGCCCTGTTCATAGGTAACACTAGTAGCTCTGGAGAAAATTCTGTGCATGTAGGCAATCTTCTTGATCTCTTAAAAAATTGAGGAGACTGGGAAAGGATAAAAAATGGGAGTCTGGAAAGATTGACTGGTAATGTACACATATTCATAAAAGACATTTTCTTGAGGATGAACTTGCCTTACCAAAATATTGTGAAAATTCTAAAAGAAAAGTAAGTTGTATCAACTTAGTAAGAGCTGTTAGAAGGGGAGAAATCTTGAAGGGGAAAGTTTGAAAATGGAAGGTGTCCTATCCACAGTGTTTGCCATTGCATAAACTAAGTTTGTTGGGGGAGGTGGGGCAAAATGTTTGAAACATTTTCTGCTACTGCAACTACCAGTGGTAAGTTCCTTCTCTTACTCCTATGAAGGCAGGTACTATCCAATACCTAGACCATCTGGTGTTGGTGGTTGTTTCTTATGTCATATAACCTTCTTCTACAAATAAATTGTGTGTATGTTTAACCGGGACAGTAACTGGTGTGATACTTTTTAAAAAAATCTCTAGGTGGCGGCTCCTGTGGCTCCTGTGTAGCTTCAGTGACTAGGGCGCCAGCTGAGGGTGGTGGGTTCAAACCCGGCCCCGACCAAACTGCAACAAAAAAATAGCCGGGCGTTGTAGCGGGTGCCAGTAGTCCCAGCTACTTGGGAAGCTGAGGCAAGAGAATTGCCTGAGCCCAAGAGCTGGAGGTTGCTGTGAGCTGTAATGCCATTGCACTCTACCTAGGGTGACAAAGTGAGACTCTGTCTCTAAAGAAAAAAAAAATCTCTAGGGTTTAAGGGTCATGATCACAGTGGGGATGGGGTGACTGGGGAAATTCTTTCTCTAAAATAGCGGTTCTCAACCTGTGGGGTTGCGGCATTAGGAAGGCTGAGAACCGTTGCCCTAACAACTCTCACACTTCTGTTGTATTCTCATGGTTTGCTAGGAAGTGCTCCACAGTATAAAACAGGTTAGGCCAGGCACAGTGGCTCACGCCTGTAATCCTAGCATTGTGGGAGGGTGAGGTGGGAGGATTGCCTGAGCTCAGGAGGAGCCTGTGTGAGCGAGAGTGAGACCCCGACTCTTGCAAAAAATGGAAAAACCCAGCTGGGCTCCACAGCGAGCGCCTATAATCCCAGTGGCTTTGGAGGCTGAGGCAGCAGAATGCCCGCAGCCTGAGTCTGAGATTGCAGTGAGCTGTGACACCATTGCACTCCGCTCAGAGCATAGGGTAGAACTCTGTCTTGACGGAAAAACAAAAAAAAAGGACAAGTTAGGATTGTGTGTTCTAGAATTATGAACAAGGGTGCCTTTGAGAATGATAAAATCATGCTGCACTGCTGCGTGTGTGTTTATGTGTTCCGTGTGGATGACATCCTGGGCTATGTCTGTCTTTGCTATTTACTTATCACCTGTAATGGTGCTCACAACCACTCTGTGACAGTGTTATTTTAACTTGAAATAGCATGAGGGTTAGGAGAAAATACCTCATGAATGTGAAGGGGGATTCTCTTGGGCATATGTAATTGCAGTGATTTGAAATACTTTCACAGGTTTGTAGAAGAGGGTAATTTTTCTTCTTTATTTCTTCCTTTTATCTTGCTCTGAAGCCAGTATTACCTTTCCATCCACCACCCATATGTACTTCTTATTCCCTTCTCCTCCCCCTTTCGGTCTCTCTTCCCTTTAAAGAAAACCCTTCCTACTAAGAATCAAAAGGCATTTGGAGCTTCTTGTTTTTTATCAATGCCTTTTGATGAACTTTGAAGACACCACACAGGGGTGTCCAACCCATGGCCTTGGGCCTCATGCTGATTTTGTGAGGACATTTTTTGCTTGTCTGTGGTGTCCAGTATCACCAAAAATATGCATGGACCTTTTTTTCCCTGCTTTTTTGCTAGTCAGCTTTAGTATTTAATGTGTGAACCAAGACAACTCTTATTCTTACAATGAATAGCAGAGGGAAAAAAAAAGGTTGGACACCTCTTGTGTAGGGGATGGAAAAGTCAGGGCCATTGACAGTAATCATTTCTTGGAAGATCCAGCCATTTTATTACAAGGGTGAGGGGTGTTTGGGAGCATTGTTTCGTTTCTGGTTCCAGGTGTGTTCTGAATTCTATTGGTGGTGGTAGTGACCCCTTTAGCAGGGTGCTTAGCAATGTTGACATTTTGGGCGTGGTTAATTCTTTGTTGTGGGAGTATCCTGTGCATTGTAGGATGTTTAGGCCAGGTGTACCTGGCCTCCTAGTTAGCACCCCTCAAGTGTGACAACAAGAATATCTCTAAACATTGCCAAATTATAGCCAGGATAACTCTGGTTGAGAATTTCTTGTCGGTGGAGATAGCCCTGAACCTCTTAGACCTTCATTTAGGTGTTTTGGTATATTAAAAGCACCTTTCAGATATCGGTGATAAGGGCATATTTAGATTGCTGAAATTGTGTTATAATCTGTAAATATGATTTTTAGCATTTGGCTTAAACTTTGTAACACTAGAAATGTAGACATGGTATTTTTCTTTATTTACAAAATGAGGAGGTTTGTAGAATAGTAATCTCTGAGTTTCTCAGAACCCTCACATTTTATGATTTTAGTTATAATAGACATCTTAATGGAATTACAGAATTCAAGAGCTAAGAATTTATTTGTGATCATTTAGTCTGCTTCTATTAGTTCTGTCCAGTGTGATTTCCACAAATACATCAGGCTAGAAAAAAAAAAACAGTTAACTTTTTAATAAGTGGACATTATTAAATGCTCATATTTAGAGAATATATCAGAACAGCTTTTTATAAAATTGTTTACTTTTCTTACTGACTAATTGGGATTTACATGGCTGCCTAAGCTTCAAATATGTCTGTTGTTTGGAATCAGGCTTTTAAGTATTGGTATTTATTTTAATATTCCCAGGCCTAGGCTGGTATGATTATTGTCAAACAGCTTTATGGTCTGCTTCTTTAATGAGGGAAACTTTGACTTCCCAGAGTGGCTTGGCTGATATATTGGTATTACATTGGTAAGTCTTCTATTCAAACTGCTTTATTTATGCTTTAAGCATAACTGGGAGTGGAGAATGTTTTTTTTGGCCTGAGTGAGAGGTGGTTAAGAGGGAAATCTAATACCTTCTATGGATTTATATGCTTCACATGTGATGTGCCCAACCAGAAATAATAAGATACACAGCAGATGTGAAGGTACGAGCTAATATAATTATGTTGGGGATCATTTTCACTGAGGGCTGAATTACATTGAACGCATTTCTTCAACTCTAACAGGATTTGGTATAGTTGCTTAAATTTGAATTGAGAGCTGAGATGAAGTACTCAAGCTCATGCTTTTACTAGAAGAATTGGATTGTGTCTACTTTGTGTATTTCCGGACCTTGATAAACTGTGAAGCCTAGAATATTCAGATTTATGGCAAGGCTTAGATCGATGAGGAGGTACACTCTAGTGCAAGCTAACTGCTTAGTATACTTTCTGTGGGCTTTTGCCTGGAAAAGCAATCTGAAGGTACAGTGATCAGACACAATGCTGTTCTTAAGCCTTATTGGTAATAGCAACTCTCCTTGCCTGTGCTAAAAAGGTAATTTTGAATGCATTAAATATTCAACAAAGGGCTTGAACTGAGCTTACTTTGGCAAACAAGTAGATCCCAAAATGAATCAAACTAATTGTAATGCAGAACAAATGGAAATACTTGAGGATTTGTCTTAGATATTTAAACTCATTTTATCCTCCCTGTGTCTTCATAGTATCCACAGAAGGAAAAGAATCTGTGGAAATGGTAGTGAAAGGGCAGGATTATCTTATGTTGCAGCTGTGGTTCTGGAACCAGTCTGTGGGCCTATTTTTCCTTTCACTCCTAGCCATGTAATGGTAAAAAGAAGGTACTTAAGGTGTTTTTTTCATCTTGGAAGATTTTTATAAAGAACATTTTTTAATGAAGCACAGCACATGGCATCATTATCATTTCTAACACAGAGAACTCACTTTCAATTTTGCTATCAAAGAAAAATGACAAATAGAGAATGCAAGAAAAACCAGATGGACTAACTGTATTAGGAGCTTAGTATGCATATTTTGTGTCACATATTAGCATTCATTAAGTCAAAAGGGAAAAAATGAGTTTTGCCTACATGCATTAAACCAATAAGGCTGGCAAAATTCCAAGTGAGCTCTTGTGGATTAATTGTTTTATAACTGTTTTAATTAAAATTGTTCGGTATATAATTAACCTAAAAGTTTTAATTTCCACAAAACTGTTGAACAAATGAGACATTAATATTTTACATTAACCATGGCAATATTGCTGTGGTTTCCAGAGCTGCTGTTTATTCAAGTAAAACATGGCAAGTGGTAGGTGGAAAGTGCTCTCTGTATCTTTTGCCACTACCAAGAACACTTGCATATCATAGCAAATTCCATAGATGAGCATTTCTGCAGTCATCCCCCACCTGTCCTTTTTAAAGTATGAAGTTAGAGCTGGGCATCTAACTTTAAATTGTCAGGTTGAGGTGGTTAACGATGTAAGGTGGCAGGAATTAGTTTATTATGTCTTTCTTCCATTTGGCCCCAGAGTAGTGTTGGTGTATAATGTGAGATCCTTAATTAGAAGGGGTGGCCAGCGAGGACTGTAGCATTATTGTTAAATTTTGTGGTTTTAATTTAGGAGATAGGTGCAAATGTTAGTTCTGGAGTCAAAGAGAAGAAGCAGAAGGTTTGGATGACCTCATCACTTTTACTTGTTGAGGTTCTTTAGGTTTGTGCAAAGCAGAGTTTGCCAAAAAACCACGTCCTATTTGCAAATAATAAAACTAAAGGTCAGTAAAATTTCAGTATATGTAGCTATTGCTCCTTTAATACACAGGTTTGTATTTCTCTCACTCATCCTTGTTCCCACTTTCCACATGGGTCCCTGTGCTAATGTATTTCAGTTTTTAAAAGATTTGGGATGTGTTTCCTAACTCCTGTATGCCTTTTACACGGTGACTTCACTCTGTGGGTTTGGATCATGGTACTGTATAAATCAAGGTATCAGTGGTATTCAAAACCCATTGGAGGATGTTTTCAAAGACAAAATTCATGCTGATTAGTGGAAATAATGATGATAAAATTTAGGTGTCCTAACTGTTGAGATAGTGATAAATTTTTTAGGGTACTAGATGGAGCTTACCTGTTAGGTTGTATGGCATGTAATACAACCTCTTCCTCACAGATTTATATCTGAATGAAGCATCTCAACCACAGAAATATATGTCTTGCACTTATGTTGTCAGGATCATATGAGAATTTGATCTATCCAGATTTCTTTTTTTTTTTTCCTAGAGACAGAGTTTCACTTTATGGCCCTGGGTGGAGTGCTGTGGCATCACACAGCTCACAGCAACCTCCAACTCCTGGGCTTAGGCGATTGTCTTACCTCAGCCTCCGGAGCTAGCTGAGACTACAGGCGTCCGCCACAATGCTCGGCTATTTTTCTGTTTTGCAGTTTGGCCGAGGCCGAGTTTGAACCCGCTACCTTCGGTGTACGGGGCAGTGCCCTACTCGCTGAGCCACAGGCACCGCCCCTCTATCCAGATTTCTAACTGTAGTCTTAGTTTGATCTTTTGGTTACTTTGTCCAGTTGTTTCTTCCTAGATTCCTTATGTTAACCTGTCCTTCTGTTTATAATCATTCTCCCTCATAAATTACTGAAGTTTAACCTTTAAATCACCAGATTCTAAATAAATTAATCATATAATCAGTGTTTTTGATGTAGTTAATAGTCAGCTTCTATATAGGTTGCCACAGTTTGCCAGAAAACCAGCTTTACAGTGATTTTTGAGTTAAGTGGTTTATATGGCATGTTGTTATCTGTTCCTTTCTTTAGGCTTTTTTGAGTTCTATCCTGTGTGAATTTAGATCATTAGAAATGCAAATACCTGGACCATATTATTTTGGTTCTTCAGAGAATCGCCATTATGGAATTAGACTTCTGTGTCCCTCATAAATGGAGAGTAAGAGCTCTTTGTTAGAATTCAATATTCTATAATCAAAGAATATTTCTATCTTTTCAAAACCTCAAAAGTAATCTGATATCTTCATGTTTCATGTCTATTAATACAATGCATATGTTAATACAGTACACATGTATTTATGAATATAACACATACATATAAAAAATCTTCTCTTAAGAATTCACTGCCACATCACAAGATCCAAAAGCAACAGATGCTGGCGTGGGTGCAGACAGAAGGGAACACTTCCACGTGGTTGGTGGGCCTGCAGACTAGTACAGCTTCTACGGAAAGAAGTATGGAGATTCTTCAAGGAACGGAAAGTAGACCTCTGTTTGATCCTGCAGCCCCATTACTAGGTATCTACCCCAAAGTAAAAGGATCGTCTACCATAAGGACATTTGTACCCAAATGTTTATAGAAGCACGATTCACAATCACAAAGATGTGAAAACAACCTAAGTGCCCTTCAACACATGAGAGGATTAATAAATTGTGGTGTATGTATTCCATAGAATATTCAGCCAGAAAAAGGTGGAGGTTTTGTATCTTTTGTAATAACCCAGTGGATTTGGAGAACATTCTCCTAGGTGAAGTATCACAAGAATGGAAAAACAAGTATAACATGTACTTGGTACTGTATTAAAAGGAGGAGATTAACAACTACATGCTCACATGAGGGAAAAAATTAAGTTCAAGTAGGGGCTGGATAAGTTTCCACACTGTGGGTACATCGTACAGGTATATAGCACAGTTTGTGGGTGAAGGATACAACTACAACTTGGACATTAACCTTGTAGAAGCTAACTCTATAACCTAATCATGTATGCCTTCATATTAATCTGAAGTTAAAAAAAATTGATAGCCAGGAAAAATTTTTTCCTGACCAACATATATATATTCTTATAACTCTTAAACGTTTTTTTGAATGAATAAACAAACATTTGTTTATGTATTTTGTAATTGGGTAGGAGAACTATTGCATTTCCCTGGAAATTCCAGATTTAATTCAGTAACCACCTTTAGATACTCATCCTAAGTACCTTGTGATCAAGTGCTATTACTGAAGTATTGAAGCACTATATTACTCTTTTCCTTGATAGTAAGTACTATTTTCCATCTGCTTGTAGCAGGATTTTCTTTGGTTAAAAATTAACTGGCAAGCCATGATACATCTGTACGGGACACGTGTAGGTGAACAATAGGAGGAGTCATGCATATGGTTTCTACCCCTTAAGATTTGAGATTCTTGTTGTACATGCTGAAAAAGAGAGAGAAGTGTTTTTGTTTTTTGTTGCTTTTAACAGAATATTTGAAACTGGGTAATTTATAAACAAAATGAATTTATTTCTTATAGTTATGGAGGCTGAAAAGTCCAAGGTCAAAGGATTGCATCTGGTGAAGGCCTGCTTGCTAGAGATGGGACTTTCTGGCAGAGTCCCAAGGTAGCGCAGGGGATCACATGGTGAGGGGACTGAATGAGGGGACTAGTTCAGGTCTCTCTTCTTCTTATAAAGCCATCAGTTTCATTCATGTTTTAACCCATGAATCCATCAATCCGTGAATTGATTAATTCACTTATAGGGCTTGGGCACCTCTCAAAGGCCCTGTCTATCTACACTGCTATACTGGGGATTAAGTTTGAACATAAGTTTTGGATGAGATATTCAAACCACAGCAGTTCCAAAATCAGGATTTTGTTATAAGTACTGTAGGAATAGTAATTGGGGACTTACTACATTTATTCTACCTCTTTCTCCATTTTATTACCTTTATGAATGAATGTGTTCTCTGATCACTTGTGTCCCATTTCCAATGCAGGATGTTGTTTGGGGTATTGTTGAGGTAACACTCAGAGCTGTGAGGCCAGCAGTCTTCCTGACCATCTTTCCTAAAGTCTGGTTTCCACCTCTACCTCTCAATAAAAACTATGTTTACTGCTGTTCAGTTAAATGGCTATGCTTTTCTTATTTTCTGATGTAACAGCAGCCTTCCCAAAATACTAAGTCTAATAATCCTTTTGCTGTTGAATATATCTTTTGTCTGAGGCTTAGTTACTATCACATGACAGCTGATGGCAAGCAACAATTGAATGTTTAAATGGTGTGTAATTCAACAGATGTGCCCATCCAGGTGATTCCCCTAATAGCTGCCACACAGCAGGTTAGAGGAGCGGGTTGTTCCAGATATTCTGTGTTGTTTGGCAAGCTCATTCTTGTTGATTATAGTCAGACTTACTTTGCTTATTATTCATTTTTTTGTGGCTTTATTTTGCTACTTAAGTTTAATACATGTACACATAGGCTGTGTGGCTCCCATTTGGGGTGTTGCATTTGACCTCATAAAGAAAAGTTGTGATCGTAGTGTGGCTTTAGTAATTCTCAGTGATTGGTCATCACCAAATAATAGTTTCTGAGAGTGCCAGGTGTATAAAACTCATTTTGGAAAGTAGTATACCTTCTGTCAAAACATAATTGTGTCTGGTCTGTTTTAAACATTATTCAAAGGAAGGAAACTATTTGCTATCACTATACAGTATTTAAAATATACATACATTTTAGCACATGGTAATCTTTGTGAAGATATCCTGTCAAATGAGAAGTTGGTAATCTTTCTTTTCTGTGAACACAGCAAGCAACTTGCTTATATTTCCTTCAAAAACAATTAAGATTACTTTGTGGCTGGTTGTGTCAGCTTCGGCCCCATGCTACCCATCATTCTTAACTTATACTCAGTTATATGTTTGGACCAGATGAGGAAGGAGGTATGATTGGATACAAGCACATTCCTGAAAAGATACAAAAATGATGTTCTTCTAAATGTGTGAAGAACATCACTTTTGTTCTTCTTCACATATGGACAATATCTTTATACCTATAGGGAGAACCTGTCATTTTTTTTCCTGATCATGGATGTAAAAACCATTAGTTGTAAAAAAAAACCCTACAAAACCAGCCATTAGTTGTATAGTAGTGGCATAAAATTCAAAATAATGACTGCTGTGGGGTAGGTGAGGAAGATTTGATCACTGAGGGACCCAAAGGGAGCACTTGAGGTATCAGGATGTTTTATCTATTAACCACAATGATGATGGCAATGTGTTCTTTTTATTCTTCTAGAACATATATGTTTTCTACAGTCTTTTGTATGTTTACTGTATCTTACTATACACTGTGTGTACTGGGGAAAATTTTGGAAAATAATTCCAAGAAACAAAGTAGAAAATGCTATTAGGGATCCTACTTCAAATAAATAATTATTTTGGTACATATCTCTTTCCACTATTTTGGAGGGCATGTATATATTGTATACATAGTATCACTTCCATGGGTACACATTTTAATAAAAAGTGGATACAAGTATTTATGTGTAGGAATATGTGTATATAAATCTGACTTTGCTGTTTATTATATTGAAATATCTTGACATGAGGTTTTGGTGTTCGTAGAATTAATTTTCATAGTTATATATAGTACCATTGTTGGGATATGTATTATCTGCCCAGATTTCTGTTCTTTTACATTTGTTTGTTTTTCTTTTTTGTTTTTTGGAGACAGAGTCTCTGTCACGCTTGGTAGAGTGCTGTGGTATTCTAGCCCACATCAATCTCAAACTCTTGGGCTCAAGCAGTTCTCTTGCCTCAGCCTCCCAAGTAGCTGGGACTGCAGGTGCCCACCACAACATCCAGCTAGTTTTTCTATTTTTAGTACAGATGGAGTCTCACTCTTTCTCAGGCTGGTCTGGAACTCCTGCGCTCAAGCCTCAGCCTCCCAGAGTGCTAAGATTACAAGTGAGAGGTACCATGCTCAGCCTTTTATTAATTTATTTCTGATACTTAAATATTATAAATAACATTTGTTTATCTTGTAGATATTTAAAATTAAATGGGTTAAAGTGGACTGTCTTATTTGGCATGCAGAAATTTCACAAAAGGTTTAATTTATTAGGTAAGGTAACCCTGGCTTCAAATGCTATTTGAAAGATGAAGATTGAGAAATGTTTACTTTTTTTTCCTTTATAAAGTAGGTGTGTGTCATTTCTTTTAAGTAGGAAATAGCCTTGAAATCTTTATATTCTTTTGTTGGTTGTGAAGTTATTTTATTCACTTACTAAACTCACTAATTGAATGCTGTTTGTATGCTAGGTGCTTTGTTCTTGTTCTGAGGACATAGAGATGAAGGACCTGGTTTCTGATTTCAGTCTGGTGACATAATGAATAGCAGCATTTGGGATGTTGTCAGTCCGTAGATTCTTGAGTTTCTGCTTGGATTACTTTGCCGCAATTCATATATTATTATTAAATGGGTAATTTAGGAACTTATGTTATCAGAGAGCCTGCTGCTTTATTCTCCCTCCCCCCAGATCTTCACCCCCCAGACTATATGTTCTTTTCTTAGTTTGAGTCCTGAAATTCACAGTTTGGTGGGCAAGACTTGAATAGGGCAGAAACAGAAATGACCTTCTGATGTGCAGCATGAGCATGGGAGAAGATTTTCTATGCATTAACTCCTCCAATATTGCTAAAGTCCTTTCCAGGTCTAATTTTTGTTACTTAGGCCTCTGGAGATCCTAACACTGAATTATCTTTCAAACATTAAATTTATAGTTGCAGAAAAAAATTATATTTCTCCTTTTTGAGATACCAACTGAACTTCAGAGTATAAATACAGACTTAGGAATGAAAGACAGGAGGAAAGTGCGTTTATCCATTCTTGGAAATCAGATGCAATTCAGAGTATGTTCATCTTTTGTAATCAGAATCGGTAGTGGAATGATTATTTTTTTACCTCCTCCTTCAAAAAAAGAAAAAAAGGTACTGTTTAGGATGTCTATCTGGATAGACATTTCTGTGGCTTAAGCTTCAAGTTAGGAATATTTTGGCATAGAAAAATGTATGCAACCCCAGAAACACCTGGCAGCATTCCTCATCAGACCAAAATAAAAGAAAACTTATTTTTTAGGTGGATTGTTGGGTTCTGAAAGAATGGTGACTGTTAAGTTCTTTTATTTGGAAAATAGAAAAAGAAAAGTTCTGTGGACAGATGTGTTCTCCACAAGCATAACTAATTATGCAGTGAGGCTGCCCATTTTTTAACTTGCTTTGCCTGTACTTCACTTTTACAGTCTTCTAAATGCCTCCTTGGAATACCTGCAGAAAAGGTTTCTAGTGGAGGAAAAACTTCTGAGTTTTAGACCATGAGAGATAGTTTTGGTGGCAGCATTCCTTAGTTATACAACCTTGGGCAAATAACTGAAGAAATTTGTTTCTTCCTTGGTAGAGTGGGATAATGGTGAGTAATACTTGCCCAGCCTATATAACATTGTTGCAAAGATTAAATAAGAAACCGTGCAGGAAAGTATGTACTAGAAAGCTGAACTTAGATATTATTAAAAAAAAAAATGAGCAGGAATTAGAACAAATGCTTATCTTTTTGGCTGCCACCAGTCTCTGTGTGTGTGTGTTTCTCTGCCACTTTAGATTTGGCAGCCTAGTATCTTAAGTGTGAAAGTTTGAAGTAGATCTCAGGGTTTTTTAGGTTGATGATGATAGATCATACGGCCATTGATTAAAGTCCTGAAGATGCTGTTGATCCTTTATGGCAATTGGATTTGTCCTTCCCTTGAGATCATTTGGATTTTCAGCAGTTTATGTGGGGGAATACTTGTTATTAAGGTATTTTGTCCTATTTCATTCATTTTCAGTGTCATTCAGAAAAATCTTTTAGCTGGAATACAGATACATATACAATGCAACAAAATAAGAAAATGAGGAATTGGAGCAAAGGGAATCGTGTTTTAATACAATACAGTGAAACTGTGTTAAGGGAAATGGGCAGAAACACACTGGGATAGGTAGGGGTCTTACATAATAAGTGGAGGTGGGTTACATGTTTTGCTTCCAAGGACAGAACAAAGACGGAAATGTAAGTAGAGGGGATGAGGCCATGAACTTTATCTTTAGTATATCCATCCAAACTACAGTGGCCAGGCTCAGTGGCTCCCCATTGTCATCCCAGCTCTCTGGGAAGACAAAGCCAGAGGATTGCTTGAGGTTAGTAGTTCAAGATCAGCCTAGGCAGTGGTGGCAGCAGCAGCAGCAGCAATGATAACAAGAGAAAAATCTCATTATAACAAAGACATCTGTACCAGAATGTTTATTGCAGCCCAATTCATAATTGCTAAGTCATGGAAGAAGCCCAAGTGCCCATTGACCCACGAATGGATTAATAAATTGTGTTACATGTATACTGTGGAATACTATATAGCCTTAAAGAAAGATGGAGACTTTACGTCTTTCATGTTTACATGGATGGAGCTGGAACATACTCTTCTTAGCAAAGTATCTCAAGAATGGAAGAAAAAGTATCCCATGTACTGAGCCCTACTATGAAGCTAATTTATAGCTTTCATACGAAGGCTAGAACCCAACTATAGCACAAGAACATGGGGAAAGGGGTAAGGAAGGGGAGAGAAGGGGAGAGGTTGTGGTAGAGGGAGGGTAACTGGTGGGGCCAAATCTATGGTGCATCTTAGAAGGGTACAGACAAAACTTACTTAATGCAGAATACAAACGTCTTTATACTATAACAAAGAAAATGCCCTGAAGGCTATGTTAAACAGTTTGATGAAAACAGTTCGTATAGGAAACCAGCACATTGTACCCCTTGATTGCACTAATGTACGAAGCTATGATTTAAAAATAATAAAAAAATTTAAAAAAATTTGTTTTTAATTTTTATTTTGTATAAGGTCTTTAAGACATAAAGTATGTAGCCAATGCCAAACAGACTGACTAACATTGTTAAAATTATTGTATTATTCAGATGGTTCTAAATTACTGTATGTTTTGTGTTGTAGTTCTGGTGAGTAATTCAAATTTTAAACATCACTGTATAATATTTTAGTGTGATAAAAATGAAAGATGAATAGAGTCAGAAATGTATATGAATATTGCTAATTTATTTGTATATATTCTCTGAATATCCTTTTCAGAATTTGGAAAGTTTTATTTCTTACGAATAGGTAAGCAGCAGAACAATCTGCTTTTTCTTGTGTTCCTGTTTTTTGTGTTTTGTTTTGTTTTTATTTTGAAAATATCTTTGTGGTTTGCTTATGAAACTATTCAGACAGACCTCTGCAACCATAAGTAAAGATTGTTTCAAAATTTCTACTTTCTCAAGATAGAATTTAGGGATTATTTTGCTATTTGTTGTCTTTATCATTATTTCAACAAAAGGGGAGGGACATAGCAAGTTCTCTGAAAGTTGTAATTTGTATATAACATTATTATTTATTCAAATGAACTTAAGTCATGATACCAAATGATCATCTCTGAAATTTTGAACTGAAGACAAAGGAGAAGGATTACTATTACAAATCAATTACTCCAGTCATATTAGCTGACTAATGGTTTGGTTTTAATCTATGTGTTTCTTATATACTTACTTCATAAATGGGAACCGATGAATTTAAAGAAGAGAAATCAAGTCTTTGGGATTTTAAGAATGACTATAATGTTATTCAGTTTTGCTTTACCTTGATGTCAAATAAACGTGCCAAAGTGTAAGTATAGACTGCTTGTGGACAAATTACTGATCAATGAGGACCTGAAAAGTGTTTTATTCCTGTTAAATTTGTTTTTACAAGTAAAGGGTAAAGTGCATTTTTAAACATTACTAATATCGTCTTCACAGACATACTTCAGGTGGTTATAATGTTAAGATTTCAAATTTAAAAAGTGACTCCTGAAGCCAGATGGAAAATGACACACCATTGCCTTCATTTCTGTCCTACCCATGAGGCCTGGAGAGGAATAACAGCTGAGAGGACAGTCTATATTCATTAATACTTTATATTCTTACAAAAAATCCTGATTATAGCCGGGCGTTGTGGCGGGTGCCTGTAGTCCCAGCTACTCCGGAGGCTGAGGCAAGAGAATCGCCTAAGCCCAGGAGTTGGAGGTTGCTGTGAGCTGTGTGATGCCACAGCACTCTACCAAGGGCGATAAAGTGAGACTCTGTCTCTAAAAAAAAAAAAACAAAAAATCCTGATTGAACGTGTTACTGCAATGGCATATAAAGCATTTAATTGGTGTATCTGAAAATTATGCTTTCAAAGTGTTCATAGTCTTTGTACAATTGAACTTTATTATTTTTTGTCCCCCCCCCAAATTATTGCTCTGCAATATTTACTTTACCCTCTTTCTCAATAAACAAGACAGAATGGTTAAAAAAGAGATATGTGTATGTCAACAAACTCAGGGCCTTCTGTGCAAGAATTTTCTTACAAAATGGAGAATAAAAAGAGAGAGCTTATTGGTATGGTTTCTAACATATATTTTTCCATATTTAATGCATTAAATTCCATAATGTAGTGTTAGGCTACTTTTCTTAATAGTTTTGTTCACAAAGTTTAATTTTTAATTACCATAATGGCTAGTTGATTTGGGATTCTATATGCAGAATAATATATTTTGAAAAATAGGATACTATTTATGGTGAAAGGTGAAATTCGCTGAAGAACTCATCTGACAACTCCTGAAAAATAAAGTAACACTTTATAGAATAGAAGTAACCATTCTCCAGAATAATTAATCCATTTGAATCTTAGAATCATTTTGATGTGTGTTTAGTTAACTTCAGTGCCGCGGGGGGGGGGGGGGATTGGCAAAATAAAATAGAACCTCTGGGATACTGCAAAGGCAGTCCTAAGAGGGAAATTTATAGCACTGCAAGCCTTCCTCAAGAAAACAGAAAGAGAGGAAGTTATTAACTTAATGGGACATCTTAAGCAACTGGAGAAGGAAGAACATTCCAACCCCAAACCCAGCAGAAGAAAAGAAATAACCAAAATTAGAGCAGAATTAAATGAAGTTGAAAACAAAAGAATTATACAACAGATCAATAAATCAAAAAGTTGGATCTTTAAAAAGGTCAATAAAATAAATAAACCTTTGGCTAACCTAGCCAGGAAAAAAAGAGTAAAATCTCTAATTTCATCAATCATAAATGGTAAAGACAAAATAACAACAGACCCCTCAGAAATTCAAAAAATCCTTAA